>JARYGA010038051.1:0-37387 GCA_030545235.1 Helianthus tuberosus
GATTGGGCCGCCCCCTTATGCTCTTCCCTAGGGAATTTCTGTAGGATCGATATATGCACCAACAATTTCCACCAATTAAATTACATGCAAGATCTTGTAGAAATCATACTTGATATGGTTATTCTGATATCCTTCTCTCACACACACATAGTTACAACATAATTCAAGTTGCATGAACTTGATTTTCCTCTCAAAAATTTCGGCCGTGGTGTGCATTTGAAGAGGGTTTTTCTAAGTTTGATTTTTCAAGTAGAAGACTTGAAAATGCTCTCTAGAAAATTCGGCCAATAGGGGTTTTTCAAAAGGGGTTTTCAAGTTTGAAAAATTAAGTGCAAGAACTCCATAATCTTCTCTATAATTTCCGGCCATGGTGGTAGATTTAGAGGGATTTTTCTATTGAGTTTTAAGTGTATAAAATCCTAGCTAAAATCAAGGTGTTTGTTGGAAGGCTTGGGGTATACAAGCTTGAGGTCTTCTACACTTGAAGGCAAACGTTCAAGAAGTATCATTCTTTTCATTTCCTTTTACTCCAAGAAGGAAGTCTTCTAAACATCCTATGGTTGTGTTTTAATTTTGATAGTATGCATGTTCATATATGGATCCGGGTATTGGGTTTTACATATAAAATGAGTTTTATAGCTCGTAAATAACATGTTTTAAATAATCTTTCCACTGCGTTTATTTTATACGTATAAAATAGTTTTGATAAACGTGTGAAAAAACCCAACAAGTGCTTGCGCAATGTAGCGAGAAACATGAAATTTTTGGTTTGTTGGGTTTTAGGCTGCCACTAAAACAAAACTTTTTGGTTAAGGGGATTTTAAAACCGAATGGTTTCGTAGTCATTTGATTGAATTTTTGTTCAATTAACCATCAAACCAAAACTAAGGGGTATCAGATCAAATCTTGGTCGAATAGCCGAAATTAGAACCGGAGAAATTGGAAATAAAGTTGTAACTTCTGATAAAGTTGTGCTTGGAGCTTGTGACACTTGTTAGGAGGAAGATGAACTTCCTTCATTATTTTTGGGTTTCGTGAATGGACGAACCACATAACCACTTGCATCATCATCATCATCATCATCATCTTTGTAACGCTTTGAATTTTTCCATCTATGACATTGTCAACCAAGCTTTGGAACTCTTTTGCACTTAGATGGTATGTGGAGATCTATTTTTTTGTCACGAAAGGCAGTTTGGTTTTTGCAATTAAAAGGACAAGGACCTAAGTGAAAATTATTGTTTAATTAAGCCTATGAAAGTTTACTGTCACCAAAGCATTGTACATCTTCATCTTCATTCCCTTAAACTCTATAACCACCAACTAAAAGGCCAAAAACATTGGCCTGTCGATCATCCATTAGATTCCAGGTATAACCGAGACACAAACTCGTTTCGAGTTTGTTTTGGAGAGGTAAGCGATTGGGATCATGATGTGGTACAGTGTATCTTCTTCTAGAGCTTGGGAAATAATAATTCTATATAGTGAGAGAGTTCTTGATGCTTTCGATTATGTTTTACCAGTTTTCGATTTAGCGGGTGTGTGCGGTTGTTGTTTGTGGCTTTGCTCGACTTGGAGGCTATAAAGAAGCATTTACCTAGTACAATCATTTACTCAAAACTTATAGCTTAGTAAGGATGTCAGTTCTGTTTCGTGTACTGTTTCCATGACCATGAACCCGATTAGGGTTTACGTTGGATGCGGTGATTGATCATCTTTGAGAGGATTATCACCTTGTTTTGCCTACATCTAGACTCGAATCTTGTTACGAGTATATAGGAGCGTGAACTATAAAGGCCTTTAATTGGTAAGGTTTGGGGTGTTGTGTGTGATTCTTTGGTTAGAGGCATGAAGGGAAGAGTAATAGTTCCTAGTAATGCATGATGAAGATGATGTTATTGCATGAAAACCAATGGGAGTTGGGTTGGAAGGTAACAATTTTGTAAGAAAATGAGGAATTATTGGGCTATGGAGTTTTAAAAAATTATTGGAGATGAACATTATTGTAACGCCCTGCGTCCCTGATCTTTTAGCTTTTGTCAATTTTAGTCTTTATACTATGTGAGACTTGACACTTATGATACTTTGTGAATCTTGATGCTATGAAACTTGAATCTTGGTGATACTTGATACTTAATACTAGACACTTGATTCTTAATACTAGATTCTTGATACTTGATTCTTAATACTAGATTCTTGATACTTGATGATTGATGCTAGATACTTGATTCCTAAAACTAGAGACTTGATACTTGGTGATTGATGCTAGATACTTGATTCCTAAAACTTTGTGAATCTTGATGCTATGAAACATGCATGAAGAGCTCGAACCATTTCGAAGAGTTCTACCCTTAGGAACACTTCCTACAATTGGTTAATCATGTCGTATGCCTATGATGTTCAAAATCCTTTTGAATCTCAGGAATCATAGTTCCTAACATGAGGCAAGAGGCTTGCATAGTATCCTCGATATACTTAATCCAGTCGTTATAGGCATCCTTATCTTCCACAAGATGTTCATCGGGATTAGGATCGTTCAACACATAGGATATCTTTTCTTACTTGAGAACGATTCTTAAGTTTTGATATTTATCCATGAAGTGTTATGATTGAGACGATCCTTTTCAAGGATTGTTTTTAGTGATAGGTTACGGACGGTTTGGGTAATATTGTTAACGGCCATCTACAAAATTTAACAAGGTTCAATTTTAGTATTTTTGATATTATTATATTTTAATCATTAATACCCTTTTATGTCTTATAGACAATTAAGAATTAAAATCTAGAATCCAATGTTACATTTAAATATTGGTTAGGTGACCTTTATCCCTCTATATAAATTAACAAGGTAGTCAACGTTTGACAATTGCAACTATTTGCAACTTCTAGCCATATGGGATCGGTTAAACATCTTTATGTTTAGTTGACATGTTTAATCCCATCAACACCTTTTGTTCGCCATGCTTCGGTGACCCTAAGTTCATGGTTTCCAAATCAAGTCATCCAACTTACACACACGTGTGAGTTTATACACATAAGTGGTTAGGTGACCTTTATCTCACAAACATGGTAAACCCACCTCGAATATACAAGTTCCCTCAAATGTGGATAGGTGACCTTTATCCCACAAAAGAGTTCCCAAGTGATTCGAGTGTTGTATAAAAGGATGGTGTTTGACTTGTTTTATAAAAGAGGTTTTTAATATTTCAAAATTCTAGGTTAGAAAATATTATGTACCATACATTTGCATGCATTCAAATCCTTGGTACTTTAGTGAAAACCAATTTTCAAGGTTCTTTTAATAAAACCCATTTTATTATAAAAATCATTAATTTTAATAACCTTTTATTAACCATTTTTAATGATCTTTTTAAGAACCATTTTTAAGCTTGTTGTTGATTATTAGTTTGTTAAGCATGCATATCCAAATATCATCCAAACAATAAAATAAGCAACCACACAACCACAACATACATAACAATAGGTGCATAACCATAGCCAACTATTTTTGACAACACTTGTTAGCCAAAACAAGTGTGCCAAAAGGTCCTTCCTAAGGGGTGAATATTGACACAAATAATGTGTCGTTGAACTCCCACTTGATCCCACATCCAAATGCTTCAAGTCTACTTCTTGTGTTGTGATTTCTTCACTTTCTTTGGGCTTCCAAAATGTCTTTAAATCAGCTCCAAACTACTTTGGGCTCCGGAAACGTGTTTTGGTTATCGGGCTAAAATCCCGTTAAGAACTATGACGTCCTTTAGGCCCGAAATTAGCCAAAACCAAAACCGCATTTTTGTGTGCATCTTCTTTTACAAAAGGTATCCTAATATATTTTTCTAGTAAAAATGAAATGCACCTAATCTATTTATTTACATACCAAATCAAAATAAATAAATTACATATTATACAAATGGAAGAACAAAGATAATTTATTATTACAACCCATTGAAATAATTAAATATAAATCACAAACACAAAATTCAACATATTCACAAAAGATCATGGCTAGGTTATAAACAACGAAATATATATCCACATATATATAAAATTCAAGAAGCAAAAATGGTTCCCTTTTTACTACCTACATTTTTTTCGGCCAAGAATGAAAAACAGAAAAAAAAAAAAAAAAAAAAAAAAAAAGTGGGTTTTTGTCCAAACAAAAACAATCATCCATATGACATAATTTTTTCAAGATTCCTTTATGCATGTAGGAAATAAATCTTGAAAAAACAAAAGGATAACCATATATAAAATTTCAGCCAAAGGGTTTTAACCAAACCCGAAACCCGAAAATTATAATCTATTGAAGCATGCACTCATATAAGCGGCTCTTGATACCATTGTTGGGTTTTTTCACATGTTTATCAAAGCTATTTTATACGTATAAAATAAACGCAGCGGAAAGATTATCTAAAACATGTTATTTACGAGATATGAAACTCATTTTATATGTAAAACCCAATACACGGATCCATATATGAACATGCATACTATCAAAACTAAAACCGTGACAACCCTCAAAATTTCAGGTACTGTACAATTAATTAACCTTAATTACGTGCTTAATGACTGTGCTTGATGACAACTGACAATTTAAACTGCTCTATGATTTTTATATCATACATACACATGCATCATATTTTATACAGTCACTCCATTCATTACACACAAACCTTAGTGGCATACTTGATGCACACAGCACAGTTAACACACTGAACAGTTGATTCAGAATTTATGCTGACAATACCAGCACTTAGACAAACAGTGTTATTATGGCCAGTATGAGCCAGGGATAAGGTACTACACTAGTATGGAGTGTAGGGAAGTGAGGACCATAAAGTTTCGTCACTAGGTGATAGTTATAGTGCCGGGAAGTGCCTAAAACACACTTTAAATGCCAAATTCTACATTCTTTTATAAAATTCAGCATTTCATTATACCAGTAGAATACACAATTACGGCAGAGCGGTCCTGTATACTTTCCTAAGTGCCAGGAATGATTTCGTTACAAGAAGATGCATAAAAGACACTATACGGTACAATTTAACACTTTAACAGAACGATACTTAACCGAACAACCGGACATTACCCGGGACACCAAATATTGTCAGAAACATTATTTTATTATTCTTAAATAATTATGGTCATAAAAATCCCCACACACTATAGAAACATGACATACACTCATTATTCTAGAAAAATACCCTTAACCCCCTAATTATTTACCTACTAACTATCAAACTTTTTACAATTCCCCCCCCCCCCCCCCTACCAAATTTCGGCCTCATCATTACTATATATTTTGTTTAGATTTTATTGTTATTCTCTTAAATTTTGGTTGGCCAAGATCTAGATAATCATGACATTAGGGTTAGGGTGGCTCATGGTTCCAAGAAATTCTCATCATCACTTTAAAATCCACTCAAGATCATTCACTCTCTCACCTCACTTCTCTCTCTCTCTTTCTCGGCTCCATAACCGCCACCACCATCACCACCCCTAAATCTCCATCTTCATCCATTTCTAAGGTCCATTCAAGCTTCAAGGGTGATTCAAGGAAGTTGCAAGCTTGTGGAGCTTCAAGGGAACTTGCTTCTTGCTTTGTCTTCATCATTTCTTCATCACCTTTGCATTTGAGGCCCATCCCTAGCTTGAAGCTAGTAGTAAGTCTCTACACCTTGTTCCTTCTTATTCTTGGTTATGTTATGTAGAAGGATGATAATGCTTAAATCACACAAAACTAAAACACTAAAAAGATGAACATGGAACCTTACATAAAATCATACATAAAAAGTTTGCATGAAGATGAAATCGGGTTGGATTAGGTTTGGTTAAAGCATGCATGATGTTTGATCATTAAATTATTGATAAACCGTTGTTAGGACACTTGGTGATGCGTTTTTAGTAACATTTACATTGTAAAAAGCATGCTGGTTGGTATTTTCAGCCAACTTAAACAGGCTGTAACTGGGTTTTTATAAATCGAAAAACGGATTTTCTGAAGCCTAAATTATGTATTTTCGAAAAACTGATCAAATGGCACTAGAATCATAATTTTTCGAGTTAGTTTACTATTTTTAAAGAACTGTTTTTAGACAGCAACTCAAGCTGCGATTTTTCTGCTGAAAAAGTGTGTTGTATTCGGAGTCATAACTTAAAAACTGAGTAGAATTAGCTCGTGGAATTTTTACTGTAGATGGTCACTGTTGTCACCGTAATTCTCCCACTGGAATTTCGTAAATCGGACTTACGATTAATTTTTAGTGAATTATTTCGTAGACTGCAGTCAGAAAGTAACAATTCTGATTGCAGTCCGGTAAATTATTTTCTGTAAAATGCTGGTAATAAACTGGACCCCGATATTTTTACACAATAAAACTTGGAACGTATATGACACTCTGTAAAAATTTGGGAATTTTTGGAGAAGGTTAACTGTTTTATTAAAATGCTCGAAAACAGTCCAGATTTGATTAATAAAGCTGAAATGACATAAGTGGTATATTGCATGTATGATTGTCGGGTTGGTTATGTGAGAACACGCTACGGGATATATGTAAAAGAAAATGATATGATACTAAGCATGGACACCTCTATTTACAAAGGAGACTATGGCGAAATTTTCCGAAAATCCTAACACTTAGTAAATATTTTCTCGACAAGTGGTTACTAGCATATTTTAGCCTATGTTTTTCAAACATAAAACTCGCCATAACTTTTATAACGAAATGCAAAGTATAGGAGGTTAGTTGTATACATATATAAGTATCCCATCCTCGGGAAGGGAATGTGCATGTAAAAATATTTGAGAAGTGTAGATATGAAATAGTTGCCTAACTATTTTCCTAAAGACGATAGTTAAGTTAAAATAATTATTACTATTTTAACAAAAACAACACCTAGTAATGCAACTCAAAACACTAAACTCTAAGCCAAGGCACGGCCCGTTCGTCTAATAGACATTAGTACGTGTAGGTTGTCGTGTAGTAGACAGAGTTTGAGATTCGGTACAAGACGCACTACTGTGAGTTCATGTCCCCCTTTTCTCTTAACTATTTTCAGTTTTATACTTCGGGGGTGAAATACATGTTACAATTATTACAGACATTTATTTACATGGTATGGTTAGCTTAAGGAGGGTTTTTATTACGCGATCATGTGAGTGGTGGGCATGACACTTAAGGCCATTAATCCTCATTGTAGGACCAAGGGACATGAGTGATAGATCTATTTGGGTGTAGCGAGCCCACACCCATGAGGCCGGGGCGGCCCATAGTGGTGACTATGTCTTCATACCTGAGACAAATTTGCTAGGTTTGAGTCTTCCTGCATCATTTCACACATACCATTGGCTTTGCAACCCATTGGTGATCAGTTTTTCCTTAATTGCTACATACCAGGGACTTTTACTTATACAGACATTTTAAAGGTTTATACATACTCACTTACACATGAACTCGCTTAACTTTTGTTGATTTTTCAAACTACATGTATTTCAGGAAACTAATGGATCTGGCATGGTATGCACGTATTTTCAAGTTGCGTTTGAATAAAGAAGTCATCCAGGGTCGTAAGGTTTAGAAGGTGTAACCTCTACCTGGACGGGTTACATATCTCTAAACCTAGCCTTGTTTAAGGTCTCTGCTAAGTTTTTATGAACTCATTTAAACAAGTCATGGTTTGTAACTTATTTTGGAATTGATGTTTTAAGACAAGTATAATATGGTATTTTTTTTCTTTTCTAAACTCTATTTATGGATGAACATCTCATGTTTTTATCATATAGCATTGTTATGATTGATTGATATGGTATTAAGAAGTCACACCAATAACCCACGCTTCCGCAAAAGTCAGGGTGTGACAGCTTGGTATCAGAGCCTCGATCATAGCGAACTAGGATTCTTTCTCGAGTCTAGACTATGATCATCAGGGCTCTCACGAAAATGTTTTCAAACAATTTTTACATTGCATACGCTAAACGTCTAGATCCAGGGCACAAACATTTTTATAAACAAAAGGCACAAATACAAATTTCCAAATTTATATTTATAATTCAGTCTTAGAGGCTGAGGGAGGATCAGTCTTAGAGGCTGAGGGAGGATCAGTCTTAGAGGCTGAGGGAGGAACGGTCTTGGAGACCAGGAATTTAGCCATAGAGACTAGGGAAATTTGGTCTTAGAGACCAGGGATTAGGGAAAATTGGTCTTAGAGGCCAGGGAGTTAGTCTTAGAGACTAGGGAGTTGGTCTTAGAGGCCAGAGATTTAGTCTTAGAGACTAGGAGGATTTCTTGCTTGCGTTGATTGTGACTACATACTTTTATTATTGCTACCTACATGCTTAATTGCGAATTATTGATAAACGGGCATATGTGATAGTTATTGCATACACTAATTGTTAATAATTACTATGGATATACATGCTACTCACCGGCACACATGTCACTCTATTTAGAGAACGAGTTATCAGACATTGATAACCTTACGACCACCGCCACAGATAGTGAGACTACATCTGCGCCAGAGACATTTACGTCAGACACGGAGAGTGATCCTGATATGCTGACTAAGGACGAGGACGAATTCCAACAGTCTGCGCTACCAGATTTTGGTAATACTTTATCTTTGATGATGGTTTCTCTGACAAGAATCTTTCTGTCACTCTTGTCTCAATCCATGACCACTCTATCACTGGTCACCCCTGTTGGTGCATCCGTCTGTCGCCTGCGTCTTGTTTCGAGTCTTGTATAGATTAGGCTAGAAAGGGACTCGGAATCCAAGAATATGTCATTGAAGGTGATTCCGCTCCAAATGACATCTTGTCATTTGGAGCGAAATCCCTATCATGTTGATTCCGCCCGAAAGTGGTTAGATCCTGATTTCGCTTATAAGTAAGATGTTGATTTCGCTCCTGATGGTCATATGTAGCTAGGAGCGAAATCAGAACCCTATATATAGGGTCTCTTGGGGCGAAATCAGTAGATAGTTCTAGGTGTGTTGTCTTCCGGTGAGCCACGAAGTGCTGCCGAAGTGTTGTCAGAGCTTGTAAACATTTGCAGATCAATAATAACAACAGATTAAAGTGAATATTCACTGAATTGCACCGAAACACTTGTTTCCGCCTCTTGTTTTGGTGAAAAGCTCTTCTAACCGACTCGTTCTGATCCGAAACCGATCCTACAAGTGGTATCAGAGCTCAGGAAGAAGAGCTCTTGCTATTTCAGCTACGTTTTCTGTTTTTCTACACCTTCTCATCAAATTGAACATCATTTTACGGTTCGAATTGGCTCAGAATTTCACTTAGTGCTCGGAATTGGTAGTTAACAAATCCTTAGAAGTTTCAAGTCCAAATTCGAACTATATCTTGACAAAATCGTGATTCAGCTCGAAATTGATCGAAGATATGATGACATCAGCCTGATTCCGCTCCTGAATTGATTCTGATTCCGCTCCAAAATCGACTCTCAGCCTGATTCCGCTCCAGAATTAATCTTGATTCCGCTCCTAAATCAGCTTTCAGTTTGATTCCGCTTCTGAGTTAATTCTGATTCCGCTCCTGAGATTAATTCTAATTCCGCTCCTGATTGTTTTGTTTGATTCCGCTCATAACTGATTCAGTTGATAAATTTCTGATTTCGCTCCAAGTATCAAAGTCAGAATTCGCTCCAAAGTGTTTAGGTGATCAGAATTATGTCGGGTTGCATGTGAAAGTTGGTAAAGATGTGTAAGTTGGTCACATGAGTGTTTTGGTCAAAGTTGCATGTGAGTTGGTCAGTTTTGCATGAGAACAAGAAGTGAGGCCCAATCAGATTTTGAGTAATATCAAATTAATCATCCCAAGATTCATATTGTCGGCTCATTATTTGAAATCAGTGCATGTGATCATAAACTGAATTGTCGGTTCATTAAAGTTAGCATGTGATTCTTGTGAATTGATAGATTCTTATAATCGGTCCAATCATCAATTGAGTAATATCACGATTGTCGATTCATGGATTAACAGACAACAGCATTGTGATAATCAAGACTGCACTGTTCAATAAAATTAGCGGTCCAATTGTATTCAATTAAAGTGTTTTGTTAACAGATCCAAATTAATAGTTTGGCCCAATTTTATAATTGTGTTGTGATTGGAAGTTTTCGGCCCATGTGTTATTGTTAAAAGTGATCAAGTCATTTTTGTCGTATCGAGCTTACAATCAAGAAGTCTAGGTCATTTGGATTTAAGTTCAGGTCACATGGTTTGAAGTTCAAAGTGTTTAAAGGTTCATCAGGTCGTTTGAAAGTCTGTCAGTCTGCACGTAAAAGGGTCAGATCATTCGAATTTGATCCGGGTCATAGCTGTTCGCACGTTTTGACATCAAACTCAATTCACATCAAAATCAGTCCGCACAGTGGTCCGCACAGAATATTCATCAGTTCGACTCCAAGTTGCAAAATTCTGATTCAGCTCCAAATTACTTTGTGATTCCGCTTCAAATAGAGATCTTGCTTGAAAGTATATTCTTGTGATTTCGCTTAAAAGAGATGACTATTGCTAATGCTTACGATCTAAAATGGGCAGAAAAAATCAGAAAGGTCAGGGAAGCTGAAGAAGAAAAATGGAGAAAATTGAAGAAGAAGAAGAAGAAGAAGAAGAAGAAAGGTTAAAAGCTGAAGCTGAAGCCGAGAGAAAGAGAAGAAATGAATTTTTTCAATCAAACAGAACAGTCAAAGATGTTCAGGAGTTTGAGATCAAAGTTGATACTGAAGCAGTCAAAGTTTCTGAAAAGTGTTTGAATTGTGATTCGTTGATCAAGCAAAACAATGAACTATTGCATAACATTAACAGATTAAAAGAATCATATGATACAATGAACAGAGAGATCAACAAGTACACTGAGTCAAACAGTGAATAAGCTGTAGCAATGAATACACTCAAAGGAGCTTACATAAGACAACTTGATAATGTCAACTTCTACACCAAGAAATGTGTTGATCTGGAATTTAAGCTGACAACACAAAGAATAGAAACTGAGAGAGTTAAAAATTTATTAGAAAGTTACTCATGTTCTACTTTTGTTGTTGACAGGATTTATCCAATTGTGAAACAAATGAAGACATTTGAAGAAGTGAAGACTTCAGAAGGAAAGAAGTCAGAGACAAGAGAAGAAGATGAAGTGGAAATTTCTGGTAAGAAACCGAGTGTTGTCTATAACAGATGTCCGCCCCCGGTCGAAAATGGATATTTGTCTCGAAATCCAAATTCCGAAAGAGTCGAAAAGGCAATTAACTTACAGTGGGAGTCTGTGTCGTCAGATAACTTACCAGAAAATATTGATGTCACGTTCACATTGTCCGATACTGATCATGAGTCCAAGTTGATAAAAAGTGTGGTCGATCAGGTGTTAGACAAAGATGACATAGAGGAGTCAAAACCGGAGTCCAAATCCAAGTCAAAGTCTGGGTCCGATAAGTCAAAGTCAACAATCAAAAAGGACAAACGGGTTTATGATACGAAATTTTTGTTATCAAAATCTAATTTGAATGATAAACCAGTCAAAGTACCATATACTTTGAAAGATTCTCACAAATTATGTTCTGATGAGATTTTTCCAATAAGAGGTGTTAAAACTGAAATGATTAAAAAGGTTTTCAAACTAACAGAAATCAACATTTCTGAAATAAAAGATATTAATCTTTCTGGAAAATCTAAACCTTACACCTCAAGAGTGCAACAAAGATTAAACAAGAAAAAGGGTTACAGTTCTGGTTCTGGTATTCATAAAAAACCAAACCATAACTGTAATTTCAAAAAGAAAGGATTAGGATTTAATCAACCGAAAAATTATAAAAATGAAAAATTTTATAAACCAAAAACTGTGTTTGTTTCAGGAAACTCTTTAGAAGATGAGAAAGAGCAAGCGTTCAGAAAGCAGACAAATCAAGAATTCCTTGCAAAGAAACAAGATGAGTTGAAGAAGAGTATTGCTCAGAAGAAGACAGAGACAAGAACCTGTTTTCAGTGCAAAACTGCTGGTCATATTGCTAGAAATTGTCCGAAAACATTCAAACCAAAACAGGATGTCTCTGGTAAAATGAAAGAAAAAGTTGTTGAGGAAACTGAACTTACAACCAGAAAGTTTACAGGCTTTGAAAATTCAACCTTTGAGATTGGTGAATGTTCAAAGAATGTGGTAAAAAGAAAAGAAAATTTGAAAAATAAAAAATGGGTTGTTAAGGGTTCAGGAAACAGTTCTGGTGATGAATCTGATTCCACAAAATCAGAGGAGCCAAAAGTTGTTAAAGAAAAGGTGGAGAAATCAGTTTCGACTGTGGATGATGAGAATTTTCCATCACTTCGGGCTGAAAATTATAAAAAGAAAATTGGTAAAGTTGAAATTTCAAATCAATTTTATTCTGACAAGAAAAAATTTGATGTTGATACGGCTTTCAACGGAACTGTGAAACACATTTTTGTAAAAATGGTCAATGGTAAGGTCAAAGGAGTGAAAGAATTTTATGCTTCCAAAAGAAATGTTCACAGGTCGGTTGAAAGTAAAGATGAAGAAGAAGTTGTTTCACCCAAGGAAGGTCAGGCTTGGGTGGATATATTTTTCAAACAGTAAAAACCTGACTTGCCGGAGATCCCAAGTTGGTAATCGTGGATCAGGAATCGGCATTTTTCTTAATAATTGTTGATGAAAATGAGTTTTATAATGAAAATTTTGGCAATTCATACTGCAGGAATAGCCGGAACTCCCAGGTTGGTAAGCGTGGAGTAGGTATCGGCACTTTGAGTATTCAACCAATAGATGATGATTGGTTGAAAATGCTTGATTGGATTGATCTTACAAGTGGTAAATCAGGGACATTAAGTTGTATCTGATTTCTTACAAGTGGTTGAACAACAATGTGATGAACCAAACCTCTAACCTACTAATGGTTTTACAAAATCAACCAAACTAATTTTCCGGAAAAACCATTTTGATTAAAACAAACTTAAGTATTTTGAGATCATAATGGGAAAATAGTTTGTTGTGAGGGGAGTTCTGATTGTTTATGTCAAGTGGATGGAGAATTGAGGCAATTCGATATCGGTTGTCATGTTCTTGTACAGTTTGTTGTCAATTTTCTTTAGATGTATTTGTATTTTAAGGGGAGTATATTTTTCAGAAAATCCAAAAACATTAGAAAATTTGAAAAAGCCAAAAACATGATAAAATGAAAAATGAGTTTTTGTTGCATAAAAGAGGAAATGATAGTACATCAGTGGACTGTCACAACATGCTAAAGAAATGGAAAGTTAAAATGTGATAAACGGTCTCACTAAGGATGTGACGATAGGCTCAGCTAGACTAGTAGATTTGCGATAACGATACAAACTTAAATGAAAAAGCCTAGTTCTAGTGGGAAACATGGTCGAAAGCATAGTACTTAGTTTTGTCCTTCTTGACTGTGTGCCTACTCAGTAATCGCTGATTGTCGAAAGACATAAAACTGGTCAAGTTTGTGAACTTTCACAACTTTGCTGAAAAGTCGCTGTGATTGTGCATTTCATTTTGCAAAGATTTAAACTTGTTTTATTTCTTTATTTTGTTTAAGCATCGGACATCCTCTGCGTATACGTGAGTATCGACCTGGATGTTGTTGCCTAAACGTTCTGCTTTATTTTCTTTGGTGTTTCGTTTAAGCTTTGGACCTCCTATGCGTATACGGAAGTATCGACCTGGTGGTTAAAGCCTAAACAACTTCAACTTGTTTTATTTTTCTTATTTTGTTTAAACATTGGACTTTCTCTGCGTATACGGAAGTATCGACTTGATTGTTAATGTTTAAACATTCTGCTTTTTTTTTCGCACAAATCACAGTTGATAAAAGTTTAAAGGCATTGCTTGAGATAGTGTATTACATGATGAGGGGATATGCTGAGATCGTGGGGTCCATAAGAACTTAGTGCAAAATTAATATACCTTAACGTATCGGTAAGCATTTTGAAAGTTTTTAGATTGAGTTTAAGTGGATAACAATATCGTCAATCTATGTGAATCGTTTAGAGCTTAAAATGAAATCAAGCTTAACGGTGTTGATGATTGGTCTCATAAACTGATATGATCCTCTTGCACAAACTCACAAAAATATTGTGTGTATATATTTCTTTACTGCATTCTCATTAAAAAAATTCAAAAAGATTTTAAGTGTGTTTTAGCATAAATTTTGTAAAAATACAAAAAGATTTTCGACAACTGTTGTTGGAAGGCTGATGTTCAAAATTCCAAGTGCTAAACTTGATGAACAGGTTTGGGAGAGAGTGTATAAAGAAGTTTTTACAAGTGGTTTGCAGAGAATAAATCATTTTGAATATTATGTGTAAATAGTTTCTAAATTTGCAAAAGATTTAATCTTTGTGAAACTTATTTTTGGGTAGAGTTGTGCAGGTTAGCCAGGTTCCGAAACCTGAGCTAGATGAGTGCCAGGTTACGATCTAAGAACCTGTGGAAAGTGAATTCCAGATTTCGATCCCAGCCTAGTGAGAGGGGGAGTCTGAGAATATCAAGAGAGAGCACAGAGTTAAGTTGAGATTCTGGAAGAAAGAGAAAGAGATTGATTGAGGATGCTTTCAATGAAGAATACTTCAAAGTGAAGCATGAAGACTGATAAAGACTGAAGGTTTGACAACCGAAGACTCGACACTGAAGACTCCGTCAACATCCGAGGGGGAGTTTGTTGGTGCATCCGTCTGTCGCCTGCGTCTTGTTTCGAGTCTTGTATAGATTAGGCTAGAAAGGGACTCGGAATCCAAGAATATGTCATTGAAGGTGATTCCACTCCAAATGACATCTTGTCATTTGGAGCGAAATCCCTATCATGTTGATTCCGCCCGAAAGTGGTTAGATCCTGATTTCGCTTATAAGTAAGATGTTGATTTCGCTCCTGATGGTCATATGTAGTTAGGAGCGAAATCAGAACCCTATATATAGGGTCTCTTGGGGCGAAATCAGTAGATAGTTCTAGGTGTGTTGTCTTCCGGTGAGCCACGAAGTGCTGCCGAAGTGTTGTCAGAGCTTGTAAACATTTGCAGATCAATAATAACAACATATTAAAGTGAATATTCACTGAATTGCACCGAAACACTTGTTGCCGCCTCTTGTTTTGGTGAAAAGCTCTTCTAACCGACTCGTTCGGATCCGAAACCGATCCTACAACCCCGAGGGTGAACACACCATGGCTCTGATCCTCGATGATGCGCCTCATGTGGACATTTCTACTGAAGGTTAGATACTCGACAAACCATTTATGACGACGTTGACATGTTTTATCGATGGTCCTCCTGCCGACGCCCATGATGATAGAAAATTAGATGAGAACACTGCTGCTAATTTCACTTCTTAAGACCAATGTTAACAAGCTATCCTCTGATTCTTGCATGCATTCGATTTCAGAGTCCTTTGAGTCTGTGACATTTACAGCCTCATAGATGGCCGGAATACAACTTTTTACTACTGACACAGATGACGACGCTGTCATGACTGTGGCACTATCACTTGCTCGAGGCACCACACCGTTACACGACCCAGAGTCTACCCCTGAGCTAGCTTCTGCACCTTTGTGGGACATCTTGATGTTGCACCTGCTGAACCCACACCTTTACTTGACCATGACCATGTTTCTTTTGGTTTACCAGGCATTGCATCCCTTATACCCGACCCAGTACCTGCGCCCAATGCTCTTCCTATCAGTTGAGACGTTTGTTCCTGCACCTTCACCCGCTGATGTTGCTCTTGTGAAAACCGACGTCCGTTGCGCCAACATGCCTATTGCTTGCTTTTAAGACATACCCGCACCCCGGGAAGGTATTCCAGGTCAGCACCCGTGTAACGATCCCATTCGCTACTGCAGTATTTTCTCCAACCTCACAGGCCGCACCGTTTGCTACATTCGCCTCTACATCGCTAGACGAGCCAATTTGATGATTCCTATAATACACTATACAAAATTTTGACCCTTACCATCCCTCACATTATGGAGGCCACACACAAGAGGAGTTACCCCTGTAACATCAGTTACAGTTTGAAGTTATGCGTCGCGGAATGTTCGAGCTCGAGCTGACACCACATTTGACAACTCCAAATGCATAACATTGCACAACTGAATACATGATTTAAGTGTTTACATCACAAGACAGCATATTGTCTGAAGACTTTATGTTTCTGATGCTCATTTCTTTACTATCAAATAGCAGAGCAGAAAATTACTTCGACGTATTGTAACACCCCGAAAACGGGTTTGGTAATCAAACTCCGTTAATACTAAAAGACGGGTAAAGTACCGTTAGTAGCAAAAAAAATAACCAGGTAAATATTTTGATTTAAATAAGAAATCCTAATATTAAATACAAGTGAATCAAAGTTTTAACGGATTGAATTTAAAAGAGCCCGAGTTAACGGGACTTAAAATAAAACGGGTTATAACTCTCGGGACCCACCAAGTAACTAGGAATATTAACCTGGTTAGTTAGTGTCTTGACATAATAGAACAAATATGGTTAAAATACCCTTTAAATAACTTGGTAAAGTATAGGGACCAAAGGTGACAAACTTGAAACAAGTTTGTATTAAATAAAACATTCAAACACCAAAACACACACTTTAAGTGTGTGTTCTGGTCGTAAATTACAGAGGAGCCAGGGGACTCCATGGCTCAAACCCTAACTAGCAAAAATCAAGCAATTGAGAAGCCAAATCGACTCCAAACTGAAAATCAAGCATAGATTAATGATCCCCATTGCAAGGAGATCATAAGGTATGTAAAATTTGACAAAAATTCTCTACTTGAAATTCTCATGAATTTAGAGAACTTGAAATCTGATGATGCATGTATGAATTGTAGATGAATTAGGAACATTAAAATGTCTAGGAGTAAACCCTAGACAAGTACATGTTGAAATTATACTAAATTCTAGTGAAATCTATGGTCACCATTGTAGGTGACTAGTGGGTTATGTAGAACTTGATGAACACTAGGAAATTTGGGGTTGTTCTAGTGTAATTTGACATATGCGAAGTTATTTCAGAACTTTAAAGGCAAATAATTGTGTTGAATAGTTTGAATGATGAAAATTCGGGTTATATGACAAGTCATGAGCTTGTCAATGAATTATTTATAGAATATGCCCATAAGGTGTTCGATGTAATGCCTAAGTGAAATTGGGTACCTACTAGTTCGTAGATAGAACTTGGTTTGGATAAGTATTTGGATAAATGCCTAATAACATGACAAAACGGGTTTCACTTATAGAGGGAAAACCCGTAGATTTTGTGAGATAAAGCAATATAGTGTCTTCGATAATCAAGAGCTAGGCTAACTTAGTATTAACAATAACATGAACTCGAGTTAAAAGATTCGTTAGAACGATGGCTTAAAGGAACGCCCACCGGGTAAATTGAAAATGCCTAAACTAGCTAATGAACATGAATGTGCATTTTATATATTAAGGGATGTTTGACTTTCAAAAAGTCAAACTGACCAATAATACGATAAATGGTAATTTTTGATATGAAATGCGTAAGGTGGAATAATCGTATTAAATTATGATTAAACTAACCACCTTGAAAACGATTATGATAGTTTGACGCGTAACGAGCTAGGTGGAAGCTTGATGAGGGAGCGGGTCAAACGAATCAAGAAGGAAAGGAAAAGCGTAGTTCGGATGTGAGGTAAGTTAAGCTTACGTTTTACTTTTATTACAAAATGCTTATTTGTGAGCATGGAATACGATTTGTATTAAGTAAATGAAACATGATGTTCCAGCGCGATATAATGTTAGTCGGAACAAGTGAAAATGGTAGAAACCATAAATTATGGTAGAAAGGGGTAAAAATGGTGAAATGATAATCTGGACATGGGTTAACGAATAGATAAAGGGATTTAAAACGACACCATTTAGCATAAGTCATAATGGGCCAAATAAAACAGGAAACGATTTCAAGTTGGATGATTTCAAACAGTAAACCGGGATAGGTTAAAGGGGTGAAATGGTATTTAAGTGCCATCTTATAATGACAATTGGTCATTTCGACTAAACGGGTCAAATGGTGTTGTTAACACCATTTGTCAATAATATTTGATCATTGCTTGTTGAGTTTTGTGATCACAGGAATTAATACATGGTTAGCATTGCTATTATCTAGATATTAATAGCGAAAGTATTAAAACGGGTCAATATGTTGATCCGAGCCAGTTATGCATAATTATGTTGTAGTTAAAAGTGCTATTTTGGTCGGATAATTGGTGAGAGTCCTTCATCGTAAAAGAAGGACCAAAATCGACCAAAACGCCCTTGTAGGCTAAACTGAACAAACAACCCTTAAAGGTTGTTTGGAAACGAATTTCATGATTAGATAAATACTTAGAATAAGTATAGGAGTTGAAAGATGTAATATGTTAGTCAAATGGCTCTATTTAAGTTTTGCCGTAAAATAATAATCCGAGGGGTAAAACTCGGAACATATAGATATCCACATTAAATCCAATGCACATATAGTTGTGGTGGAAGATTACTTGATAAGAAATGTAGGAATGAGATGCTAGAAATGAATGAAAGCGATTTCAAGCTTTAAAGTGCTTAAATACCCTTAACGGGTAAAAATAAGCATACGAGCATAAACGGGTTTAAATTGTGTAATAAACTTGTAATTAGAACCTAAAATGGTAGATAACATTAATTTGAAGAAGTGTAAGTGATATAAGGATCAAACAAATACGTTTGTTTGATAAAATGCATAACGGGTTAAATTCGGTAAAAAGGTAATGAGTCGAAGGCTTAGAAGTCTCAAAATTTATTATGTTGGATGTTGGAATTTTAACTCCATATGATGGAGAATTAAATTACGGACGCGTAGGAAAAAGAATCGCGTAAAACGGATCTATAACGAAGAAGTTATGGCCGTTTCCGTAAAAACTGGTATTGCTGAAAATTGCAGGACCCAGCTCCAGACCTGCTGGAAAACAGTCTCCCTCGCGTGGCGCGAGGGAGCAACTGTGTTCCTTCGCGTGGCGCGAAAAACACTGTTTTAGCGAAAAAAAATTATTTTAATCAGTTTCGCTTCCCGGACTCGTTTAAATACATTTTAAGTTACGTATGACTAATCCAACTCATGTTTTATGAGTTTCAGGTATAATTTTAGCACCGGAGGACGATCAAGCACGACGAAGAACCGAACACGGTCAAGAAATAAGCTTCCACACTATGTATCGTTGTTATGTAAAATGACGAACTCACACATCATATGTTGTATAGTTTTTAATTCTGTAACAAGTTAAATGAACCCGTATTTTCAATGTATTGAAATCATAACTACCTGTTTATCTTCGTAATCTATACGAAAACCGTTAAATAATAATAAGGGTGTTACAAGTTGGTAATCAGAGCTCAAGGTTGTTGACAAATGTGTTCGGTTCGAAGCTTGACTGCAAATCCGGTAAGTACATGTATACCAATGGTTTAGTATGATTAAAGTGTTGAGAACAACACATATGGTTATCGTGTAATACACGTTACACCAATAAAAACGATATAGAATAGATATAGTCAACGAAATTACACGCGTTGATGCGTATAGTAGAAAAGCCTTGTATTATAATACGGGCATCCTTTAATGTTGAAATTGCTAATTGTTGTATATGTTTTAGTTGTAGGACACTCGCATATGAGGATAGCGAGAGTTTAACAAATCGCAGATTTGACAGAGGAACGGTCCAAAGAGTATGCTCATCAAGGACCTAAATCGCGTAACGGTCGCGAACAAGGCTAATGGCAAGAAAAGCCCGTTAGGGCAAACATTACCAGGTGCACATTTTAAATTTAATTGCATAAATAGTAATATGCAACAAATATGTAGAAATTGAAAGTTGCATATGTAGATTAAAAACTTGGAAAAACCCGAATAGAAAATGTATTCGGGATATTGTTTCCAAGAGAAACAAATAGAGGCATTACTTACATGGGGTGTAATGTGAAAATTATAAAAAGGTCATGTATACCAGGTGTTGATCGCTTACTCTGGCCAAGTAAGTAGTGAACACGTAGTACCATGAACTTCTTATGATGGACACATTTATGTCCGATGTAGTAAGGGTGGGGTGAATGGGACTAACTTAAATGGTACCCAAATGAATTAAATAAGTAAGATATTTGATAGTAAACGTAAACGTAAGTCGGATGACGGAAGCGTATTACGTAAGGATAAACGTAAGTCGGATGACGGAAGCGTAAACGTAAGTCAGATGAGAGAAGGGACAAGGATCAAGTAAAAAGAAAAATACAGACCGACCAATAGGAATGCTAAGGCATAGGGATAAAAGTTTGACTGTCACAAGTGATGAAATTCACATGGACAAGTCAAACGAATTGAATAAAGAATAAAGGATTAATTAGAATAAAAGCGATGGATCTCGCTAAGACGACCAAATAAATTAAAATAACGTCTAAAACCATATAAGAATGGTTACTTGAAAATGATTACGGTAAAGATACCCGATGAATGGGTTGGATTTGGAAAGAATGCGTAAACCGAGAGACGGGAACGCGAAATAGAAAGTCAAAAGACTCGGAATATGAGTCATGACTAAAAGACAATGAGAATTTGCAAACAGAAATGTTAGTAACTACGCTCAACTATTTTAAAGTTGAACGGGTCGAGTAAAGAATGGAGTTTGATGTTCACAAGTGATGAAATTTCACACGAACAAGTCAAACGAGATAAATAAGGTATAAAAACTTGGTAGTGCAAGTAAGCGCAAACTGAATAATGGAAGCGCGAAACATTAATGAACCTACGTGATGGGTCATAAAGGAATATATACAGGAAAAACGCAAACTAGCGAAACAAAAATGTTAAAAACACTAAGATAAAGAACCCGGGTAATGGGTCGTAAAGAAGTATAGGTAAGAACCGGGTAACGGTAAGTGTATGACAAACCGACGTATAAATGATGTTAGAAGTCATAAAGTCAGAAAGATAATTCGAAAGAGAACTAATGTAGCTTTAGACTACGGTCAAGGTCAAATGAAATCCAAAAAGCAAGAGTAAATAGTTCTAGACATAAAAGGGGTGCCTTGACACCATATATATATATATATATATATATATATATATATATATATATACAGTTGAATAAAGACTTGAATAAAAGATGATCTACGGGATTATCATAACCTACGGGATTAGACATAGTGTTAAGGTCTACAGGACCAAGAAGACCCTTGGGCCATAAATAGAAAGAAACAAACTGTTAGGTCTCACCTTAAAAGGTGGAAATATAAAGAATTAGAATATGAGGCTAAGTGAAAGAACCTACGGATCATATGGGTTAAGCGAGGGAATTAGTTATAATTCCCCGCATTAAATGATAACGGAAAGAAATAGATCCTCGGGAGTAACATTCCTAGAAATGAGAGAAAGATGTGAGACAAAGAGGAAACGTAAACTAAAAGTTCAGTTTTTAGTCAAAAACAACGTTTTAACAAAACATAAGTGGTATGAAGTGATTTAGAAAATCTTATACACACATAAGGCCGGGGATGGCAAAATAGTATACCCGGGTGACGGGGTATAAAGTGACGGCGACTGATTAGTCTAGCCGGTAAAACTATTTGAAGTCAAGATATTGTCATAACAAATACAAAGCACTTGTTAAATATAAGACAAGCGCGAAATAAACATGTTGACAGACTAACGCGGTTAATTAGATAAAGCGAGGGAATCAGTTGAGAATCCCCGTATAAAACTAAGACTATAAAGGAATAAATTATGGACTGTCAATATCCTGGTATGGATAATTGACAAAAGTTAAGAGAAGATCCTAAACTAAAACTTCGGTTTTAGTAAGAAATAACGTTTTACAAATATAAATTTTGATAGGAATTTGAATAGTAAGCATGAAAGATTCAAGTCTTGACACTTATAGGCGCAAGACGATATATTCGAAAAGTGATATTTTCGAAAATGAAAGGTTGATATAAATTAAACATGATGTGACACGATCACGATTAGGAAATACAATGTGAGGTAGAATCACATTATAACCAAGCGAGCGGAAAAAGTAACTGGACTAATAAGTCTAGATAGTGAGACAGGTTAAGGCCAGCAATTCAATTTAAGAAATTTGTTTTGCTTGTAAGCGGTAGATTCGGTATAACTGAACCGAATAAATAAATTTGAAAACAAAAGAATTTGTTGCTAAAAGTGAAAGATCTCACCAAAGACCTTTAAACGGGTCAAAGTAACGGATTCATAAAGAATTCGATAGTATATGAAAGCGATGGATATCGCTAAGTTAACTAAACTAGTGGAAATAAGGAGATTACGTTATTTTAAGTTGCACTATGTCGTATGAGATACGTAGACAATTAGTGACAAAAAAAAAGATGTTACCATACTTATCTGGTAATACTAACAATTGGATAAAAGTATAATTAATGTTTAAAAGACTTCTCGGATCAAATACATTGAGTTTAAACTCAATGAATTATGTAAGAAAAGGTTTCGAGAACGAAACCTCTCTAAGGGGGGTAGACTTGTAACACCTCGAAAACGGGTTTGGTAATCAAACTCCGTTAATACTAAAAGACAGGTAAAGTACCTGTAGGATCGTGTTTTGACCCGAACGAGTCGTTCAGAGGCGTTCTCCTATGTTTCAGGTGCGGAATAACAAGAAACGTAGGTAGAAATAGCTTGTTCTTCACTTTAATCTACTGTTTTATTGATTTGACAATGTTTACACTTCAATCTTCACACCGGCAGCACTTCGGTATGGAATTGGCAAAGTTACAAATGAGATCCGCTTATGGGGTATTTATAGTGTTGGTAGGTTCGCTTATACGGACATGTACGAATAAGCGGACCTGACACATAAGTGGACCTGACACATAAGCGGACCTCCTAGTGACATATAAGCGGACCTGACACATAAGCGGACCTCCTATGTCCATATAAGCGGACCTATCAGTTTAAACCTATATGCCATCCTATTTTCTCGTAAAACATGCCCTGATCTAACAATCTAAAACTAAGACTCGATACAAGACGAAGTCGACAGATGTAGTGCACCAACAGACTCCCCCTCAGATGTTGACGAGTCGACTATCGAGTCACGACAATGCTGTATCTTCACATCTTTAGTCTTGATCAGTCTCTGGGCTTTTCTCTCTTTATCTTCTTCAACAGACTCTCTTTAAGTTTAAAATCTTCAGACTCTCCCTAACGATCTGCTGGCATTTCTTTGTTCTTCAGCAACATCTACTTCAGGATCTTTGTCTGGCTTTCTTTGTCTTCAGAATCTTAAACCTGGCACTCTATAGAATCTTCAATTTCCAGAATCGAAACTTGGCTATTCTTGCACATTCTTAACCCAGAAATGAATTTCTAAATTTAACAATTTAAATGCACCAACATTCTGATATAATCAGATGACTCCCTCTCATAAACATAATCATCAACAATCACTCTCCCTCAGATCACAAACTCATGATGAACCACTTGATGATTTAGAAAATACATTTTGACATTTTAAAACACACTCCCCTCACAACAATGTCATCATGTTTAGCACTTGGAATTTTGAAAATCAGCTTTCCAACATCAGTTGTCGAAAATCTTTTTGACTTTTTCAAAAGTTTATGATAAAACACACCGAAAATCTTTTTTGAATTTTCAGAAAGAAACAACAAAATGCAGTAAAGAAATATTTACAGATAATATTTTTGTGAGTTTTGTGTAAGAGGATCATATCAGATTTTGACAAGTCACAAGTACCGTTGAGCTTAGTTACACATTAAGAATTAAACAATTCACTTAGATTGCCGATATACTGATCCACTTAAATTTTCACACAAATTTCAACTGATTCAGGATATGAGTTAGGTGTTTTAAGAACTGAAACTCATTCATGTGTCCCACCTCTTGAATATACTCCCGTATCTAGATCCCAATATTCAGTCTTACAGGTGAATATACCACAGATGATATCTGTCAGGGGAATAAATTATAGTATGAGGGCCGTGAGAGCTTAGGTCGATCTTTCGATACGCAGAGAGATGACGGCTTCGACTTTTGGTGTGTCCCCTTTAGAGGATCTTTTGCATTACAACAGCAATGACTATCAATTTTATTGTTTCATCAATTTGCTGAGGGCTGCGCTATTTTTTAAGCATGCGGAAAGTATTCTCCGGGGACTAGGTCAGAAATTCCTTTCAGCAGAAGTCCCGGGATAATACCCCAGATATCACTGAGCATAAAGACCTAGTATCTCAGAAAGAGGGACCTTTCAACCGAGATTTCAGGGGTTACCTATATATCCAAGTAGTGTTCCCCACGAAATAAGCAAGTTTGAATTTATGTTTATATCCCGAAAAAGTTTACTAAATGTGTAAAAACCTATCGGCATATCATCAGTGAGACTGTTTAACACTATTTAAACAATACAAATCTTTAGCATACTGTGACTGTCTACAGATGTACTATCATTTCCTCTTCTTTGACACTAAAACTCATTTTTGATTTTATCATGTTTTTGCCTTTTTCAAATTTTCTAATGTTTTTGGATTTTCTGAAATTTTCTACTCCCCCTAAAATGCAAACACATTTTAGGAAATTTGAAAATAAACTGTACAAAACTTGACAACCGATATCGAATCGCTTCAAATCGCCATCCACTTGGCTTAAACAATCAGAACTCCCCCTTACACAAAACTATTTTCTCATAATGATTTCAAAACACTTAAGTTTGTTTTAATCAGAATGATGTTTCCGGAAAAAAAATTTTGTTGGTTTTACCACTTGTAGGTTCGGGGTGTGGTTCATCACATTGTCTACTTTTAACCACTTGTAGTAGATCAAGTACAACTTAATGTCCCTGATTTACCACTTGCAAGTATGCAACCTCTGTACCTCTTGTAAAAATATTCACAACATACAAACCTATGTAGGAATAAACCTCTACACAAACCATTTTACCAATCAAAATGCCGATTCCTGCTTCACACTTACCAACCTGGAAGCTCCAGCAAGTCACACTTAACCTGTAAAAACTAAACACATTTAAAAATCTTTCACAAAATCTAAAATAACAAGAAGGATGCCGATTCCTGATCCACGATTACAAACTTGGGATCTCCGGCAAAGTCCTAAGACTTCAAGGGAAACAAACTTCCATCCAAGTCTTTTCAGACTTGATGGCTTTTAGTTCTTGTTCAGTAGGGTTGTAAGTTGCCTTTTTAGTTGCATAAAAATCTTTAACCCCCTTTGCTTTCCCATTTAACATTTTCCCAAAAAATTTCTTAACACTTCTATTGAATGTTTTCTCAACATCAAATTCAGTTTTCTCAGAATAAAACTGATCTGAGATCTCAACTTTGCCAACTTTTTGTTTAACTTCTTCAAATTTCAGTGATGGAAACTCATCATCATTCACTGAAATTTTCATCTCAACCTGTGGCTCTTCTGGCTTTGTGGAACCAGATTCATCGCCGACTTTCTCATCAACCTTTTTAACAACCCACACTTGGTTGTCTTTCTCCTTTTTTTTATAAAAATTCTTTTTAGAACACTCACCAACCTCATAAGTTGAGTTTTCAAAAATTTTAAATTTCTCGATTGGTGGTTCAATATCAACAATTATTTCTTTCAACTTGTTAGAAACTCCCTGTTTTGACTTGACATTTTTCGGACAGTTCCATGCAATGTGACCAGCTTCATTGCACTTGTAACAGGTACGAGTCTCTCTTTGATAAAACAATTCAGTTCCATTCTTCTTCTTTTCAGCAAGAAACTCTTGATTTGACTGTCTCCAGAATGGTTTCTTCTGTTCCTCTTCGGCACTTCCACCTGACACAAATTCTGTTTTTGTTTTAGAATTTTTCAAATTTTTATGATTTTCTGGTGGAACAAAACCAAGACCTTTCTTTTTGTAGCTACGATTTTGGTTTGATTTATTTTGAAAACCAGAATCAGAATTGTAACCCTTTTTCTTGTTTAGACGTTGTTGAACTCTTTAAGTGTACTTTTTAGGTTTTTTAGTAAGATTTAAATCTTTTATTTCAGAAATATTAATTTCTGTCATTTTGAAAACCTTTTTGATCATGTCAAAACGAACACTTCTTATTGGAAACTCTTTGTCAGAGTATAATTTGTCCGAATCATTTAAAGTGTATGCAACTTCAAATGTTTCATCATCCAAATTTGCTTTCGATAACAAAAATTCTTTACTATAAGACCGTTTAACCGACGACTTTTGACTGTTGACTGACGAATTTGACCCTCCAGACTCAGACTTTGACTCAGACTCCTCCTCAGTATCCAACACCTAATCGACCACCTTTTTGATTAACTCAGACTCATGATCAGTATCGGACGAAGTAAACGTTATATCAATGTTATCTGGTAAAACGTCAGTTGTGTCGGTTTTTAGCTTTATATTGACTGCTTTTTCAAGTTGCTCCTCGTTTGGTTTTCTAGGAGAGTACCCTTCCCAAATTGGAGGCGGACACTTGTTATAACTAACAGTCGGTTTCTTACCACTATCTTTCTTTTTCTTCGGCTTCTCATCTTGAAAAACTTCCATACCTGCAACAGTTGGGTAAATACGATCAATGAGATAATCAGAACTAGAATAACTTTGTAATAAACGTCTAATTCTCTCATTCTCAATCTTCTCTGTCTCCAACTCTTGCTTCCATTTAGCACTCTCTTCGATGTAAAAGTTGATGGCTTTCTGCTTTGTCATCATCACAACATTCATCATCGTTAGTGCTTGTTCTCTCTCTGAGTTTGTCTTTTGGAGACCAGTTACTGTTTTGTTCAAGACATCATAAGATTCTTTCACATAGTTGAGGTTGAACAATAACTGCTCCTTCTTCTTCTCATACTCAGCAATAATGTCATCTTTTGCTGCACAATCTTTGCAAGCTTCCAAACACTTCGTGCAAGGCTTGACAACTTCAACAATCTTTTCAACTTCGATTGTTTTCACCACTTCTATCACTTTTTCTTCTTCTATCACCTTTTCTTCTTCAGTAGTCTTCTCAGCAACACTTTCAATGTTCTCTTTCTGAACAACATCTTCAGATTTCTTTAGTAGTTGTTCTTTAGCAGCCCGTTTCTCCTTTAGTTTCTCCATGCGATCTGCAAAATAGAAATGAAAACTTTCAGGAGAAAGATGAGATTTTGCAACATTTATATGTTTTTCTTCCTCATCATCACTGTTACTATCAACTGGTGACTGATCAAACTTTACAGATTTTTCAGAATCAGCATCTGATACACCAGAATCAGACGGTGTTTGATCAAATACAACTTCTTTTTCTAAAGTAACATCATTTTGCACACTCTCATCTGCACTTAGTGAATCTTCATCAGCACTTTCTGAGCTTTCTTCAGATGTAACAGACTGTTCCTTCACACTTTTCACTGTCTCACCAATAGATTTCATCCATGTGGCGAACATGTCTGGTTCTCTAACAATCTTTGCAATAAAAGCTTTGAAATCACCCTTTTCATCAACAAACATATCCCAGCTGAAACCTTCAGGTAGCCTCTCATCATCTTGATCGACTATGCATGCTTTGCTATCAGGAGATATATAGTTGCTCCAGTTGAAATCTACCAAACATCCTCTCTTTGAATCCTCAATCTTTCTACCATGAGCCGTTTGTGAGTCTTGTGACTAACCAACTTGCTGATAAATGGCTTTTCGGTAGTAATCGTCTTTTCCGAACGGATTCTGAGCTCAACTAGCTTCCCTGTTCTTGCACTCCCGCTTGAAATGGCCTTTCTCCCTGCAACGAAAACAAGTAACTTTAGATTTATCAAAACCTAAAGTAGATACATGAGCATCAAGAAAGTCATTTCTCCCAGTAATCGTTTTGAACTTTTCAGCACGTCTAAGAACGCTAGCTAGACACCATTTGATGTCCATCAGTTCCATCTCTTCGGCGTTTATCTGATCGTAATCCTCCTTTGTGAGCATAGGATTTCCGATCCGACCAGCCACTAGACCCTCATAAGATAACAATACAGAACCAAGTAGAGCCATGTGATCTTTAGCAGTATCTTCTGAAAAACTTTGACCCTCTGGAAGATTTAAAGCGATGTTGCACTGAATCACATAACCATTTCCTGTCTTGGTGCTTTGAGATTGAAAGCTTTCTGATGAACTCTTTGAATTGACACTCGGATATAATGAGAAACCACTACTGCTTTTGTTTGAAATTTGATCAATCTTTTCTGTAGAATCCCCAGCACTAAATGCAGTCTGGATTTTCGGACTTCTCTCAGCTTCTGGAACCGGAATACTACCTTTGTAGTACATCTTTACATCCTGTTGACCACTTGGACTATTCATCCTAGCGATCTTCTGCTGTTCCAAATCTTGACCCTCAATCTTTTCGATAAACTCACCAATTGATAACCCATCATAAACCCCTGTGTTTTTCAGGATCATCAAATAAGTTCCCCACTCTTTTTGTGGTAACGCATCAGCTAATTTGTCTACCCACTCTTCAGACTCCTTTTTTATACTAAGCATTGACATAGATCGCACAAGGTGACAGTATCTTTCAATCAGCTTCTTTGTATCTTCACCCGGTAGACTGCTGAACAGATCAAACTCTTTCTTTAACAGTGCTTTCTTGCTTTTAATCATTTTTTCGCTACCCTCAAATTTGACTTTAAGTGCATCCCAGATTGACTTTGCAGTTTTGTCATGCTGTAGCAAAATGAAAATGTCTTCTTTGATAGCTTGTTGAAGCAAACTGATCATCATCTTTTCAGCTCTATACATATCACGTTCTTCATTACTAAATTCAGATATCTTTTTGTCAACTTTCAAATCTGTCTGTGGCAAAACATATTTCTTTAGAATACATTCCCACGACCTAAGATGGTTTGCCTGAACCCAATTCTCAAATCTATATTTCCACCCGTAGTATTCTTCGATACTCATCAATTTCGGGGGCTTTTGGGTGGTTCCCGTTTCGTTCTCCAAATTCATATTCTGAGCAATAGTGCTTGGACCAGACGGTGTTGCAAATGCGTTGTAGAACTCGGTATCCATAATTCGGTTATTCAACTGATCTGTATCACCTTGTAAGAATACTTGTTGACACACAAGCAAAACACAATTAGTTCAAACGCTTATCAATTAATTGAAGAAGACTGGTACCCAAACTGGTGATTATTCTGTGTGACTGAAGAATGACACTCTATGCAGACTGCTATGACCACGAATCAAATTCAAACGACTTGACCCTTTGAAACCTTTGGACTCCAAACCGTACGAACTGGAACTGACCACACTAAACGACTTGATTGTTCAAACGAACTTATCAATCCGTGTAGACAAGGATTTTCTTTTGTGAGAACTGACCGGAACCAAAACTCAACTCACGTGACCTGAACCTTTTGATACGAATTGACTGATTTTTTATACGACCTTTAGATTCAACTCAAACACTATGAAGTATAATTTCACATGACCCGATCAACTAGCACATGTAAACTAAATTTTCAACTTAATTCTGATTGAACCAACCTATCCACTAATCAGATTGAGCCGCAAACTCCATCCAATCGATAACCAATATTAATAAAATGTTTAAATCTTGGTCAAATAATCTCACTAATGTGCGGCCTTGAATTCTAAAAACGTCTGAATCACCTCATGTATTAATGAATTGTCAACAACTTTCAATACTTCACATGCAAACTCAATTGATGATTGGACCGCTCAATATAAACTCATATTTAAACACAAAAACTCATATGGACTGCACATGCAACCTGACATTATCACATGCAGTTGTTTTTTTTTTTAATTGTGCCGACAATAATAGTTCTCAATTCAATATTATTGGACCAAAGGAGCGGAACCAATGAACTGACTAATAAGCTGAACCAAGATGTTCAGAAAAGCGGATCTAATGATGACCGAATAAGCGGATCTACTGATATTGTCACTAAAAACGGATCTATGAAGCGGACTTGATTGATCAGAAAAGCGGATCTATGAAGCGGACTTGATTGATCAGAAAAGCGGATCTATGAAGCGGATCTGATTGAAATTTGGAGCGGACTTGATTGTCTTTGAAGCGAACCTAACAGATTAAGTGACACTGAAGCGGATCTGAATGTTCTTTGAAGCGGACCTACATGCAATTTGGAGCTGACCTGATGCACTTTGGAGTGGACCTATCAAATTAAATGACACTGAAGCGGACCTCCTGATGTACACAAGAGCGGACCTACTACATGTTCGAAAAAGCGGACCATATTCGGAGACTAATTTGACCCATTTTTTCTTTGAATTTCAATGTCAAATTTTCAAGGGTTTAACTATGATCAATTACCTACAACCTGTGAAATTTTGAGCGGATTCCGACCGTTAAATCTCGTTCTGATGAAGAAAGAAGGTGTAGAAGTAAGAAATGATGATGAATTCCAGCTATTCTCTGTAGAAAACCTCCTCCCAGGCTCTAATAACAATTGTAGGATCGTGTTTTGACCCGAACGAGTCGTTCAGAGGCGTTCTCCTATGTTTCAGGTGCGGAATAACAAGAAACGTAGGTAGAAATAGCTTGTTCTTCACTTTAATCTACTGTTTTATTGATTTGACAATGTTTCCACTTCGATCTTCACACCGGCAGCACTTCGGTATGGAATTGGCAAAGTTACAAATGAGATCCGCTTATGGGGTATTTATAGTGTTGGTAGGTTCGCTTATACGGACATGTACGAATAAGCGGACCTGACACATAAGCGGACCTGACACATAAGCGGACCTCCTAGTGACATATAAGCGGACCTCCTAGTGACATATAAGCGGACCTGACACATAAGCGGACCTCCTATGTCCATATAAGCGGACCTATCAGTTTAAACCTATATGCCATCCTATTTTCTCGTAAATCATGCCCTGATCTAACAATCTAAAACTAAGACTCGATACAAGACGAAGTCGACAGATGTAGTGCACCAACAGACTCCCCCTCAGATGTTGACGAGTCGACTATCGAGTCACGACAATGCTGTATCTTCACATCTTTAGTCTTGATCAGTCTCTGGGCTTTTCTCTCTTTATCTTCTTCAACAGACTCTCTTTAAGTTTAAAATCTTCAGACTCTCCCTAACGATCTGCTGGCATTTCTTTGTTCTTCAGCAACATCTACTTCAGGATCTTTGTCTGGCTTTCTTTGTCTTCAGAATCTTAAACCTGGCACTCTATAGAATCTTCAATTTCCAGAATCGAAACTTGGCTATTCTTGCACATTCTTAACCCAGAAATGAATTTCTAAATTTAACAATTTAAATGCACCAACATTCAGATATAATCAGATGACTCCCTCTCATAAACATAATCATCAACAATCACTCTCCCTCTGATCACAAACTCATGATGAACCACTTGATGATTTAGAAAATACATTTTGACATTTTAAAACACACTCCCCTCACAACAATGTCATCATGTTTAGCACTTGGAATTTTGAAAATCAACTTTCCAACATCAGTTGTCGAAAATCTTTTTGACTTTTTCAAAAGTTTATGATAAAACACACCGAAAATCTTTTTTGAATTTTCAGAAAGAAACAACAAAATGCAGTAAAGAAATATTTACAGATAATATTTTTGTGAGTTTTGTGTAAGAGGATCATATCAGATTTTGACAAGTCACAAGTACCGTTGAGCTTAGTTACACATTAAGAATTAAACAATTCACTTAGATTGCCGATATACTGATCCACTTAAATTTTCACACAAATTTCAACTGATTCAGGATATGAGTTAGGTGTTTTAAGAACTTAAACTCATTCATGTGTCCCACCTCTTGAATATACTCCCGTATCCAGATCCCAATATTCAGTCTTACATGTGAGTATACCACAGATGATATCTGTCAGGGGAATAAATTATAGTATGAGGGCCGTGAGAGCTTAGGTCGATCTTTCGATACGCAGAGAGATGACGGCTTCGACTTTTGGTGTGTCCCCTTTAGAGGATCTTTTGCATTACAACAGCAATGACTATCAATTTTATTGTTTCATCAATTTGCTGAGGGCTGCGCTATTTTTCAAGCATGCGGAAAGTATTCTCCGGGGACTAGGTCAGAAATTCCTTTCAGCAGAAGTCCCGGGATAATACCCCAGATATCACTGAGCATAAAGACCTAGTATCTCAGAAAGAGGGACCTTTCAAACGAGATTTCAGGGGTTACCTATATATCCAAGTAGTGTTCCCCCCGAAATAAGCAAGTTTGAATTTATGTTTATATCCCGAAAAAGTTTACTAAATGTGTAAAAACCTATCGGCATATCATCAGTGAGACTGTTTAACACTATTTAAACAATACAAATCTTTAGCATACTGTGACTGTCTACAGATGTACTATCATTTCCTCTTCTTTGAAACAAATATGGTTATAATACCATTTAAATAACTTGGTAAAGTATAGGGACCAAAGGTGACAAACTTGAAACAAGTTTGTATTAAATAAAACTTTCAAACACCAAAACACACACTTTAAGTGTGTGTTCTGGTCGTGAATTACAGAGGAGCCAGGGGACTCCATGGCTAAAACCCTAACTAGCAAAAATCAAGCAATTGAGAAGCCAAATCGACTCCAAACCGAAAATCGAGCATAGATTAATGATCCCCATTGCAAGGAGATCATAAGGTATGTAAAATTTGACAAAAATTCTCTACTTGAAATTCTCATGAATTTAGAGAACTTGAAATCTGATGATGCATGTATGAATTATAGATGAATTAGGAACATTAAAATGTCTAGGAGTAAACCCTGGACAAGTACATGTTGAAATTATACTAAATTCTAGTGAAATCCATGGTCACCATTGTAGGTGACTAGTGGGTTATGTAGAACTTGATGAACACTAGGAAATTTGGGGTTGTTCTAGTGTAATTTGACATATGCGAAGTTATTTCAGAACTTTAAAGGCAAATAATTGTGTTGAATAGTTTGAATGATGAAAATTCGGGTTATATGACAAGTCATGAGCTTGTCAATGAATTATTTATAGAATATGCCCATAAGGTGTTCGATGTAATGCCTAAGTGAAATTGGGTACCTAATAGTTCGTAGATAGAACTTGGTTTGGATAAGTATTTGGATAAATGCCTAATAACATGACAAAACGGGTTTCACTTATAGAGGGAAAACCCGTAGATTTTGTGAGATAAAGCAATATAGTGTCTTCGATAATCAAGAGCTAGGCTAACTTAGTATTAACAATAGCATGAACTCGAGTTAAAAGATTCGTTAGAATGATGGCTTAAAGGAACGCCCACCGGGTAAATTGAAAATGCCTAAACTAGCTAATGAACATGAATGTGCATTTTATATATTAAGGGATGTTTGACTTTCAAAAAGTCAAACTGACCAATAATACGATAAATGGTAATTTTTGATATGAAATGCGTAAGGTGGAATAATCGTATTAAATTACGATTAAACTAACCACCTTGAAAACGATTATGATAGTTTGACGCGTAACGAGCTAGGTGGAAGCTTGATGAGGGAGCGGGTCAAACGAATCAAGAAGGAAAGGAAAAGCGTAGTTCAGATGCGAGGTAAGTTAAGCTTATGTTTCGATTCTGGAAATTGAACGAGTCGTTCAGAGGTGTTCTCCTATGTTTCAGGTGCGGAATAACAAGAAACGTAGGTAGAAATAGCTTGTTCTTCACTTTAATCTACTGTTTTATTGATTTGACAATGTTTCCACTTCGATCTTCACACCGGCAGCACTTCGGTATGGAATTGGCAAAGTTACGAATGAGATCCGCTTATGGGGTATTTATAGTGTTGGTAGGTTCGCTTATACGGACATGTACGAATAAGCGGACCTGACACATAAGCGGACCTGACACATAAGCGGACCTCCTAGTGACATATAAGCGGACCTAACACATAAGCGGACCTCCTAGTGACATATAAGCGGACCTGACACATAAGCGGACCTCCTATGTCCATATAAGCGGACCTATCAGTTTAAACCTATATGCCATCCTATTTTCTCGTAAAACATGCCCTGATCTAACAATCTAAAACTAAGACTCGATACAAGACGAAGTCGACAGATGTAGTGCACCAACAGACTCCCCCTCAGATGTTGACGAGTCGACTATCGAGTCACGACAATGCTGTATCTTCACATCTTTAGTCTTGATCAGTCTCTGGGCTTTTCTCTCTTTATCTTCTTCAACAGACTCTCTTTAAGTTTAAAATCTTCAGACTCTCCCTAACGATCTGCTGGCATTTATTTGTTCTTCAGCAACATCTACTTCAGGATCTTTGTCTGGCTTTCTTTGTCTTCAGAATCTTAAACCTGGCACTCTATAGAATCTTCAATTTCCAGAATCGAAACTTGGCTATTCTTGCACATTCTTAACCCAGAAATGAATTTCTAAATTTAACAATTTAAATGCACCAACATTCTGATATAATCAGATGACTCCCTCTCATAAGCATAATCATCAACAATCACTCTCCCTCTGATCACAAACTCATGATGAACCACTTGATGATTTAGAAAATACATTTTGACATTTTAAAACACACTCCACTCACAACAATGTCATCATGTTTAGCACTTGGAATTTTGAAAATCAACTTTCCAACATCAGTTGTCGAAAATCTTTTTGACTTTTTCAAAAGTTTATGATAAAACACACCGAAAAGCTTTTTTGAATTTTCAGAAAGAAACAACAAAATGCAGTAAAGAAATATTTACAGATAATATTTTTGTGAGTTTTGTGTAAGAGGATCATATCAGATTTTGACAAGTCACAAGTACCGTTGAGCTTAGTTACACATTAAGAATTAAACAATTCACTTAGATTGCCGATATACTGATCCACTTAAATTTTCACACAAATTTCAACTGATTCAGGATATGAGTTAGGTGTTTTAAGAACTTAAACTCATTCATGTGTCCCACCTCTTGAATATACTCCCGTATCCAGATCCCAATATTCAGTCTTACAGGTGAGTATACCACAGATGATATCTGTCAGGGGAATAAATTATAGTATGAGGGCCGTGAGAGCTTAGGTCGATCTTTCGATACGCAGAGAGATGACGGCTTCGACTTTTGGTGTGTCCCCTTTAGAGGATCTTTTGCATTACAACAGCAATGACTATCAATTTTATTGTTTCATCAATTTGCTGACGGCTTCAATTTTATTGGATCTGAGTTTCTTTTTTATTGTATTTTCGTTTGAAATTAAGATGGAAATGAGAGAGTTGTGCAGCGGAATTAAGATGAAAACAAACTTTGCATACAATCAAACGAGAGTAATACTTTAATCAAACATCTTTACACAATGAATCGAAAGATTGAATTTGTTTCAACAACGATTACAATGATTGATGAATGAATGCAAACTCCCCCTCAGCCAGAGCTCAGTAGTTTGTTCGTGCAAAGAAGACGGTATTGCAAGAGCTAATAGAACAGTACAAAGTACTGAACTATTTATAGGCATTTACAAACCACTGAGCATCTTAGCTGACATCACCATGAAAGTGACATCTAACCTCCTAACAAACTCTAACCTCTGATCTAACAAACACTGATGTACTAACTACTGCTATTACATTACATTACATTACATAAAAGACACTTTAAACTGCTGCTGCATCCTTCCACTGCTGTGAACCCAGCAGTGCTTGTCCGGATCAGCAGTACTTGACTCAAGGCAGTAGATTGAATCAGCAGAGCTTTGGTCTTCCATCAGTCTTTGACTTTGGGCAGTAGATGCAAGGCAGCAGTTGTAGGTCAGCACTTTGCAAGATCAGCAGATAGGAGGTCAGCAGATATGAAATCACATTCAAGGGGAGAGATTTGTATGTAAACATCTGCTTATTCTGGCTCCACTGCTCTGATCCAGTTTTGGCTTTAATTATCTGTTCCTCTGATAGGGTTCAATCCCAACAATCTCCCCCTGGAACAGATAATGCCAAAACTCTTCATTATTTGTGGAATTCTTTATTGCCTCATCAACAGCTCCCTTATCTGACCTTTAAATTGTAATTCAAAGTCTAGCGCATCTGTATCTTCATCATCCCTGCTAAGTGAAAGATCAAGGAGATCCTGCAAATCTTCAAGACTCAGGCCAAGAGCTTGTTCCCTTGATATTTTCTCCACTTCTCCACCAGACCTGAGCAAAGTCAATACGCAGGTCTGTTTGTCAGTTTCCCACTTTTGTATTTTTTAGCCTGGTGGGTTTCTTGGGAGATGTTTATTTGCAGAAGTATTTGGAGAGGCTGGCCTATTCATGACTGGCTGAGCAGTACTTGCAGTTTGATCCAAACCAAGAGTTTCCATGATCATTTTCTTTATACCTTCTTTTCCAAGGTCTTCACCTTCCATTAACTCTTTGATGGTTTCAGCAATCAGCTGTTTCTGTGGCCTTCTTTTGTAGATGGCAGAACCAACTGGAGCTGTGGATCTCCTGATTTGCAGCTTTGATGGTCTTTTTGAAACCGCTGCTTCAGGATAGTCAGGCTTTTGAGGAACTGTGGGATCTTTCTTTCTTAATTGTTCCAACTTTTTGTAAGTAGCCCTGACCACATCTTCTTTCCATCTAGCAACTTGTCTTTTGTTTCCATAATCAGCTGCTACCAGTTCCTCTTTCATTCTCCTCAGCTCTTCCTGTTTGTCAGGTACATTCTTTCTAAACTTTGCCCAGTTAGGAGGAGTGTGAGTGACTTTCCTTTTTATCATGTCTTGAATTCTTGCTTCTTCATTTTCAAGTTCAGGAATAGTCCACTCTTTGTACATGTATCTCTCTCCTTTGTACTTCTTGTGAGCCATGATGCTTTCAATGTAGTCTTTCTTCAGAGTTTCAGCTGCTCTTTCAGAAATTTGTTGACTAACATTTTTTGCAAATTGCTCTAGGGATCTGACTTGTGTGAGCAAATATTGACTTCTCTGTGCAATTTCTTTATCAGATTTCCCTTGTGTGTTTTTCTTTGAGATATCCTCTGCTTTCTTGGCCTTGATTTCCAAATATTCATCAACATTTTTAGGCCAGGGATATCCTTTTATTGATGGCAAACTCCTTTTGGCAGGGTCATCCTCAAAGTAAAAAGATTTTATTTCTTCTCTAACAGCTGCTAATTCAAGAGGAAATTGAACACCTGCAGGAGGTAAGGGCTTGTACATTTTAACTGAAGAGAGAGGAACAGGTTTTGGAATTGTGACAAGTGCTAAAGATTTTGAAGATGTTTGTGGTGGTGAATTTTCATCATCTTTGAGAATTAGTCTTCTCCTTTTTGTAGGAGGGACTGATGATGTTTTGGATTGAACAGTGGTGGTAGATGTAGTGGCAGTGGATTGTGA
>JARYGA010038052.1:0-28012 GCA_030545235.1 Helianthus tuberosus
AACTCGCAAAATTTAGAGCGAAACGTAAAATGAAAAACTTGTGAAAGATAAAAAGTATGGGGAACAAAGTTGTAAAAAATAAAGTGTTGTATTAAATTATAAAAGATGAAAAATAAAAAAATTATAAGGGTTAAAATACAAAATATGAAAATGGTTGGGTTAAAAGTGAAAAATCATTTTTTTTTAAAGACTCCCCAAGCTTGGGGTACAACATACAATGCACCAAAAAGTTGGTAATTTATACTTTGTTAATAACATAGTAAAGATTATACATGGTTATGATTAAACTCATACCAATACAACTACTCTTCTAAATAATTAATAAAAAAATGATACAAGTTTCAGCCGAGCTTAGCTCAAAAAATTAATTACAAAGTGAGCTCCAGTTTATATTTGGACTTTCAAAAGTCGACATATAACCTTGTTAAGTTAAAAGAGCCAAACTCAAGTTTAGTCGAGCCCAGGATCGGATCGTTACACCCTTAAGTATTTATCAATTGACAAACACTTTCATCATCAATAAACCAAATTCATTGATTTAATTGGCGGAAAAAAATATGCAAAACTTTACGAAGCGTATCAAATATATGATGTGTGAAATCCAAATAAATGTAAACCAAAACCAAATATTATTAGACTATGTGTAGTGGTACACATGAATAATGCTCCACCCAAGGGCGTTTTGCGTCATCTGTCAGCCAGTCAGCAATGGGGGGTTTTTTTATAAATGGGTGTAGTGGAGATGTGGGACATTATGTTAAAAGCGGTTTAATAATAGAATTAAATAAAAAAACTATCAAAAAATGTTATTGGACAAAAAACCATCAAAAAGGGTGATTGGTCATAAGAGGTTCGAGCGTTCTAAATACGACGCCATTCAAAAAAATTGAACAAAAACACCCCGGGGGCCGTCGTGAGGCGTGCTTGGGCTTCATTAGGCGAAAAAAACGTCCATTTTCTGAAGAACTACGCATAGTCTTGTGAAAAATTATTGTTATGGGAATATGATTCTTTTAATAAATAATGACAGTCTTGTTGATTTCAAAGTATATGTCTTGAAATACGGATAATGGTTTTTGGTCGAGCTTGTCATTAAAAAAATTAAAATAATATGCCATTTCCAAACTATAAATTAGTAACATTTTGATGTTTTATATAATTGTAATATATGTATTGGGAGTTTTTCAAAAAAAATTTATATTTTTTACTTTTAATCCAAAGGGTTTTATATTTTTATAATTTAACCCCTTTGACTTTTTTAGTTTTAACTCCAAGCTTTTTAAACTTTCAATTTAACCACAACACTTTTTTATTTTCAACTTTGGTTCCCCTATACTTTTCATCTTTCGCAAGTTTTTCGTTTTACGTTTTGTTCGAAATTTTGCGAGTCAAAACGCAGCAACGTGCGTGTGGGGTTCAATGTTTTTTTCCCGTTGTGTTCAATCAGATATGTCGAAACGCATGTCATCATATGGTTAATGTATCACATAGCTTTTGGACTAATCCATTCGATGTTTGCGACATATCATGCCGCAACGCTCGCGGGTCTTATTGCTAGTTTGTATATATAAAGTGAAAGGTATAAATAAATAAAAGTAACAATAATAATATAAAATAGATGATAGGATGAGCACTCGTGTGATGTGGGTTGAGTACTTTTATGATGTTGATTGTGCTCTTTATGTCTATCTAAACTAGGATTAGGGTGAGAATTATTAAGGGTATAGGATTTAGGTATATGTAAATGAGAGAATATGACTACTTTTTTATATATTTTTTCTAGCTCTAGCTTTCTTAAAAAATAAATAGTCTCCTATCTATAAAAAGGTTATGGAAACTAGAATGTGTACAAAAGTTACAGTAATTTATAATTTAGAAATTAAAAAAAACACGTTTACATTAGTTTATTGGGAAGTTCTCTTTCCATACCATTTTCAAAGAAAAAACATAATACAAAAAGCAAGAATACAACTATATGAGTTACATACATTCCTAATAAAAGACTTGATAAAAAGAATAACGGTGCTCATTTGAAAGGTATACGCAGTCTAAAATCTAGCACCAAAATTGTGAGGAGACCTTAACTCTAAAGTTGGAACTACTATTCCCGGTCACTCCATGTGTCGAAACCAGAATTTATATTAAGGAGGTCACTAGTATTTGGTGTTCCGATATCTATTAACTTGATTACATGTCTTTCGGTACGAGTTGGCTTAGACTATTTTGGAAACTTGAAACGTGTGTAGCATTTGGATTAATTAATTTCCGAAATTGTTTCATACAATTTACGCAGAAAAGAATCCGTAAATAGAGACCGCAAAGCATCACAATACCCCACTAACTCTATAATTCGGACCATTTGGTGAGGAATTTGCATCGGCCAAAGTGAAGAGAATCAAGCCAGAAGAAGAGGATAGGGATAATTACGTGGTGGGTACTTCCTTATCAAACCAGGAATGAAACACCCATTATTATATATGTAACACCTGTAATCTATAAATAAACATTATTTATCAAATAATAATCAATATAATCGACAAAAATCATGCATAACATAACATACCTTTGGTGATATAGACATGAGTTGTGCATGAAAAATAAGTACATTGGTCAGTCCTTGAGAACCCATAAGAACAACAAGAGAGCTTAACATATATTTTCCAACGATTCACCAATTGTTTAGGTGTAAAACCTTGTATATGAAAAACCAAATAGATAAAGCTTTGCACAAGCCATAAGCTGAAAATTAAAATATTACCATATCATAAAAAGGAAAAAGAAGAAAAAGGCACTTATATTATATATATCCATAATGATTTTTTTTCTATACTAATTCTTTTATATTGCATGATGATACATATTTTTTTGGTTGTCACATGATCTCCTTCGAGCTATACTTGGTGGGTCACAACCACTGACTATATGATATTTTTCTTTTGGCGGAGCCAGGGATTTTAGTTGAGGGGTATTCATAGTGTTCTCTTCAATACTAAATTACAACTAGTGAGGTCAATTTATGTTTTATTTAAAAAAAATTTGGATTTTATATATAAAAGTTCAACACATTCTGGTGTCCGGAGGGTTAGCGGACCCAATTTGCCCCGCCCCCCCCCCCCCCCCCCAGTTCCTCTATGATATTCACAGACTCATTAGTGGCGGACCCATAAAATATTTGTTAGGGGTGCATATGAGGCGTTCAACCATATTTTCAAGGGATGCGGCCGCCCACCATGGTCAAAGGGTGGGTCCGCCCCTGAGACTCATACGATGATGTTGGTGTACACTTGAAACCGGGTTGTATACCCTAGCTCCGCTTTATTGCTTCAAAAGTCAACCTATTTTAATTGATGGGGGTTACGGATCCGGCCCAGTTTTTTTATTAAAACACAAAAAAGATGCAACATCAACAAGACCCGTAGTTGCAGATTGTGGCTGCGCTACGATCATGGCGGGTTCAAACACAGAACCATGGTTACGCACAAAATTACAATAGTTTTAATAAGCTTTTACAAAAGACAACACTTGAAAAAGTCCATAGTAACGCGAATTCTGATTACTTTTATGTTTTGAAAATCAGTACTGGAATCAAATGGTTTAAGAATTTTCTAAACCTTTCATCTGTCATGTAACGTAAATGTTTCAAGACCTTATATGTGATCCAGTTACAACCTCATAATATGGGTGTAACAAATGTTTTTTGTGTTAGCAACATGCATCGCGACTCATGAGTTTACAACTTACGATTTTTCTCTTAATTATTGTCCATATAAGACACAATAGAACACCTTTTCTGGCAATATCTAAGACGATGATCAAGACTCCATCCCAGATATATCAATTTTTCTCTTAATTCTTGTACATAAGACACATTATTCTCTGTTATGAGCTGAATCTTAGCCATGGTTTCAACTTTCAATTATCCATGCACATTTTGGGAGATTTTGTATGCATTGTATAATTGTGTGTGTGATGCTCGCTAGTTTCATACATTTTTTTCTTAACAAACCATACCAAATATAGATGCTAGTTTTAGATTAGAGGTTAAATAACAGAAGTAAAATACATAGCACATGCACTTCAAATCAAAGATTCCAGTGGTCTCATTTTTCAATTTTAATTCAACCATCAAGTCACATCAATTTCGAAGGCACGGTGTGGGGAGCATCCTTGGACCGTCCCCCACCGGCGCCGGAGCTCTTCCCACTTCGCCCCCCCCCCCCACCCCCCGAGCGGTGTCTAAATCGTCAGGTATGGGACGTTCAAGCCGTCCCACTAGAGGACAAAACCTCCTCACAAACACATATATACATACAACATATACATATATTTTAGGTCCATCCCCCATTTCCATACCTCCATCCTCTTTGCCCCATCCTCACACCCGATCTACGTGACGCCTACGTGGCGGACCATCCTCCAAGGGAGGACCATCACCATACCGCATAGCCTTAAAGTCTTTATTTTCAAACTAATGGTTAACTAGTGAACTTCCCCCGCACGTTGCGGCGGGAAGTTATTTGGTAGCGGGTCGATTCAATAAAGTACCTGTACCATAATCGAATTTTGTATAGCGACCGAAAGATAAACCCCAAATAATAAAGTCATGATATGCCCAAAAACAAATAAACACATGTTTTACATCGATCAAAAAATATAAAAATAAATATCGATAAAGGTTCTAAAAGTATAATTATTGGTACTGATGTTCATTTAAAATTGACGTGGTACCAATGTTGTTCGGACGGTATCAGTTTTGTTCGTCACTGACACTCGTTATAGCTTATGATATAAAAGGTACTCTATACTACCACCAAAGGTGTTGAGATAGTTTCAATTTGGTTTGTCACGATGATAAACAAAAGAGTCAATTATAATTGGCTTGATCAATTTTGAAAAAAGCTTTTATCAAAACACAGATAAAATAAGCATCTTGCAACGGTATATTCATGGAATTATAAAGCATTATACAATATTATTAGAATAACGAAAGAAGGTAAACGACATTAATTTATAAAATATTGTATCTTAAAGGTTATAAAAAATATATCTAAAATTAGAATTAAAAAAACTTAATAAATATATATCAAATATACATAGTCGCGAAGTTAGATTTTTAAAACAAGTTAACAAAAGCAACTTATTTAAAAAAGTCAAATTAAATAATGAATAAAATTTCATTAAAAGGGATTACTAAAAATATAAAAAAATAAAATAAAAAATAAATATATGCTCAAATTTAGAATAAAAATTAAATAACTACTTAAAAACCCTATATTACTGTTCATGATAACTTTCTATTAATATATAGGAAAAATATCATAAAAATATAACCAAGTTTGTCTACTGTTCTAATTAAGTCATTCAAACTTTTTTTGTCTCTCTAAAATAACTAAACTTTAATTTTGTGTTCTAATTATGTGTAATTACCAGGTCACCAGGTAATCATTTTTTTCTTTTCTTTTAGTTGCCTATGTGTATTGTCTAAAGACTAATATACCATTTTCGTTAAAAAATAAAGAGTTAACTGTCATTTTCGTCCCTGTGGTTTGGTCACTTTAGCCATTTCAGTCCATTTTTCAAAAATGCGCCATTTTCGTCCCCCACGTTCTGGAAAGGTGCCATTTCAGTCCAAAAATCATAACCCAGTTAAGTCAGTTTGTAAATAAGGACTGATTGTGTAAATTTGTAACATAAAGGACTGATTGTGTAAATTTGAAAAATGGACTGAAATGGCAGTTAACACCACCACCACTAGCCCTGCCACCACCACCACTCCGCTGCCACCACCACCACCACCACCGCCACCACCGCCACCACAGCCACCACAGCCCTGCCACCACCACCACTCCGCTGCCACCACCACCGCCACTGCCACCACCACCACCACCGCCGCCGCCGGAACCACCACCATCAACGTCATGGCAAGACCCATATTTTCAGACGTTTGTATGTAATATAAAGTCAGAATTTATTGTATTTAATCCGAAAAGTAAACGAGCAAAACAAAGGAACGAGAACGGTATACCGAAACGAAAAGCTTGCGGGTTACGGGGACGTCTTCGTCTTCTCCGGTCGTCGGAAGCTTGCGGGTAAGGTAAGGTTCAATCAGCCAGCAAGCAGGTAAGCTTCGATTAGCCACCATTTCTTCTCTATTACATTTGAGTAGCGAATTATGTGCCTATGGTTAAAACAAATGATCACAAAGGCGAAAACCGATTATAGGCTGTAAAAATATTAATGTCATCTGGTTTTGGGCTCTTTAGATGGGTTAATTACTTTATTTGCAGATAATAGAACAACCATTTGCTCATTATTTGTCATCATGTTTTCTGCCAAAAGTTTCACCATTGATTGCAAACCGTTAAATGGATGTTTGACTATATGTTTGAAAACATGCATAGTTCATAACTTTGAAATGAAACCAAAAAATAAGTATTATTTTCATAATTACATCATCGATATAGAAGCAGTTCATTTGGCGTTTTGATGTAAATATTGTATCATGGGAACTATATCTTGTCTACAAGTCTTTTTATTCATTTCTTCTCTCAAGAATCAAGATTCATATGTACTTTATGTTATTGTGTTAATTTTGATGGTAATCAAAGTTTATTATCATTTTATGACATGGGTATCTATCAAAAGATCAAACCAATCACTTGTTGACCACTGCTTGATAATTAAATTAGTTATAAAAAGACAATGGTTTTGAAGAACTCAGAGGACACAGTGGCAGCGAAAGGTTCAAATGAAAATGGGAATTCATCTTCTGCTATCGTTGATGGTGGTGGTTCCGGCGGCGGTGGTGGTGGTGGCAGTGGCTGTGGTGGCGGTGGTGGCTGTGGTGGCGGTGGTGGCGGCAGCGGAGTGGTGGTGGTGGCAGCGGAGTGGTGGTGGTGGCAGGGCTGTGGTGGCTGTGGTGGCGGTGGTGGTGGTGGCAGCGGAGTGGTGGTGGTGGCAGGGCTAGTGGTGGTGGTGTTAACTGCCATTTCAGTCCATTTTTCAAATTTACACAATCAGTCCTTTATGTTACAAATTTACACAATCAGTCCTTATTTACAAACTGACTTAACTGGGTTATGATTTTTGGACTGAAATGGCACCTTTCCAGAACGTGGGGGACGAAAATGGCGCATTTTTGAAAAATGGACTGAAATGGCCAAAGTGACCAAACCACAGGGACGAAAATGGCAGTTAACTCAAAAATAAAAATAATAATCATAATTATAATTAAACTCATAACCCTAATTCCTAAGTTGCCATCCCCTGCCTAGTTCATCACGTCGCCGACCATCCCCTCAATTGACTTTCTTGTTCATTTACCCCTTTTCGATGATCGGAGCACCAGAAAATCCGGCAAAATCTACTCACTTTCGACCATGTGCTCTCTTTCCCTGTTTTTTAACATCTACATCGTCTCTCGCTGCATGTAATCTCACAACTTCTTTGCTCGTCAAGAACCGTTGCCGGGCTCCCTCCCCATCGACCTCACCTACCAGAATTTGTGTCATCATAATTTTTACTAATCTATACAAATTACAGAATGCAAAAACATCATTTTTTGTGGCAAAAAGATGAAGATCCAATCCAAAGACTTTGAATCGAATTCATTTTGGTATTATAAAGTTGTTTGATTTGATCCACTTTGTATGCTTATTTTTGTTTGCAGACACGTTAATGGTGATAGAAATTGCCCACTGGTTTTTGAATATAAGATAATCTTTTTTCGTTAACTGTGATAAAAGTTGCCCTGTTGTTTTTTTAATAACATAAACTTTTTTTGATTTTCAAACTTTTACTTATTAATGGCAGATTAGAAATAAAATAAATAAATAAATAAATGACCTAACACATCATCAAGGTAACCTGCAAACCTACTAATTACGCAATATTAGAAAAACAACTGAAAGTTAAGTGACTTTAAAGAGACAAAAAAAGAACTAGTGACTTTAATGGAACAAATTAGAAACTTGGCTACTATTCTACAAAGTTACCCTTAATATATATATATATATATATATATATATATATATATATATATATATATAATCAGTTGGTAGGGGTTCGGTTCGTTTCGGTACCGGCAATCCCTATAGTAGCTGAAAGAGAAAACTAAAAAAATAAAGTTGTGATATGCACAAAAGGATATATATTAATATCAATCAAAAACTATAAAAAGAATACCGGTTCCGATACTACCGATGTTGGTACCAAGGTTGTTCAACTAAAATTAGTTCGTTAGTCACGTATCAATACTCAAATACAAAAAATATACGTTTTTTATATTTTTATCAGCACATGTATAGTTTACAATAATAAAAATAAATTACTATAATAAGCTATAATAAATATAATTAAATTAAATATAATATTAAAATTTAGATTTACTTTTCATCAAAAGTTTGTATTCATAAATAAATAAATAAATAAATAAAAAATATAATATAATTCAATGAACTCTAGTTGTCTTTTAGTCAATTTCAACTTTAGAAAGTAGCTTTTTTTTCCTAGAACTTGATAAGACTCTGAGATATGGGGATTGGGTTGGGGCGTGACCCTTGGGGCTTGGGTTTGAAGTCGGGCGTGGGGCGGGCTTGAGATCCGATGTGGCGGCCTCCTATTCGCTGTCCACCGCCAACCCACGAGGTGCACCCACGCCCCGCCATACCTCACGGACACGTCACTAGGCGGTGGGGGGGCTCGAACTCCACGTGTCAACTCATGCCCCCAACCCAAGCCCCAGCATACCCCACGATCTAACAAGACCATGTGTGTAGTAGTGGTTAGCGAAGATAATACCTTTTCTTTGGGTACCATTCGTCATGTGACGGTCCAGATAGCATTGAGCCATTATGGTATTTGTTTAAAATGCGTGTAATAGTATAATACTCAATAATGCCTCATCTAATGATTACCAATTTTTTGTTTTTTGTTTTTTTAATTAAAACTAATGATATTTCCTTAAATAAATAAAAATTACATAAATATTAAAACACAAACAAATAATACTACTCGTCTTAATTTCGTCTTCGCTTTCGCCATACTCGTCATCTTCGTCTTCCTCGTCATCAACTTCTTCTTCACCCTCGTTTGGAATATACTGAACCGACCATGCGTGTTGGACCAAATCAACCACTAACGCGAAATGTGCGGCTTCAGACTGCATTTCATGTGCATTCTTCACTCTTTCTTCTATTGTTGCTTGCGGATGTATATAAATGTGAAATAATAAGAAAACATATATAGCCGTTATTTTGACCGTTGCCAACGGTCTGATTGGCCCAACCTATTTCGATTGGACGTTTTATTTGGAACGTCCAACAATTTTTTTGACAAAAACGCCCCTGGGGACGGTGGTTAAGGCGTTATGGAGCTTTTTTTGGCCCTCCATGCTAAAAAAACGTCACCACCACAGACCTCCTTCTCATATGTATTTTGCACTTCATTAATTTGATTGTTCGCTTATTTTGGCTATTTGAAATAAGACTTTGTAGTGGGCAACATCTATTGCCACCTCAGCTATTTGGGGGTGTCAAACAATGTGCATAGGTGCGCCATCCGGGGAGTTATGGTTGGGTGTGACGGGCATAATGGAGAAGTTGTGTAATTAACTTTTCTTTTTCAAACAAATAGATAATAATAACACATCACACTCCTTTTTTATCTTCTTTGATACTTTATTTAATTTGTTTTACTTAAATCGCTATACAGTTTTGAGGGTTTAGTTACTGGGAGCCTTACTTTCTACATGACTGTGACGTAGCAATCGTTTTTAAGTTACACCAATTCACATAGTCTAAAGGTAAGAAAGTATTTTTTTTATTTTAATTGTTAAGTATTTAAACTAGAAGGGTGTCACGTGTTGCAGTGGCAAACAAAGACACTATATACGTAATTTGGGGAAAGATTTGAAGAAAACGTCCTAAAGTGTGAAATCGTAGCCAACTGTTGGATCAAAACAATCTAGGTACTAAAATGAAGCGGTGACGTTTTTGTAAATGTATATAACTTCCATAAAGGCACAATGTTCATAGGTAAAAAGGCAATTATGCTTCTACATAAAGCATTTAAACAACACCAAAACCTATAACTTTTCACAAGACCTCCTCAACTTCTACGGAAAACGCGAAAACCCAAAATCCTTTATGGCGTATGAAGATCAATCACGATCCAAGAGTAGAAATCAAAGTAAGTTAAATGTGGTGTAATTTATGTACAGGTTTTGGTGGAAAGAAGCCTAAATATAAACGCCATAAAACTAACGAAGAAATGAGGCAGAGAACATCGAAACAAGGTTATATTAGTTAAAGTTTGTGTGAAAAATGTATAGTGTAACTTGTGAATGTAATGTTTGTGTAATTTAAACCTTGTAGATGTATAGTTGCAGATGTATACTTTTAGTGTTTGTATGAAAACGCTAAATAAATGCTAACTTTGAAATTTATAGATGTAAGCTTTGAAGGCCAACTGATGTTATCATGTATGAATAAGTGTTAGTGAAACACGATTAATTGTGAAAACTTTGAACACCATGAATATGTGATTACTATGAAATTTCCATATGTAAACATTGAACGCCAAAAAAGGATTGATCTAAAACATTAACCAAACGCCAAAAAATGAGTGATCTAAAACAATAAACAAACACCAAACAAAGGTGTGCTTCAATATATGATGATAACTAACATGCCAAACATGAGCGCGGGGAAAAATAAAAAAATAAAAACCAAAAGTTTAATAAAGAAAAAGAAAGAGAGGAAACGCCTCTCCGCCTAAATTATAACGCGCCACGTGTCGTTATCGAAGCCGTTCTTAACGTTTTCACACTTTAAACAGTTTTCTTCAGAAGCTGATTCTATATAATTTAAGGACGTAAGAAAATACAACACATCTTTCCGTCAATACCAAAAGGTACGATGTTTTTTTTCTTCAAAGTTTTCTTTTAAGTTCAACTTTTGTCCAAGGCAAAGTGGGAAACCATTGCACAATTTCCTTTCTTTTTTCAAAATATAAGTTTTATTTTATCTAAAATTTATTTGAGGTGTGTTATTTTCATCACACACGAAGTCTTATTAAAGTTGAATATTATATATTCTTTTCATTTTATATTAGAGGATTAGGATATAATAGGAAGTTTATTTGGCTAATAAGGCTAGGAAGTAATCTTGACTATTCATTTAGTTAATCAATGGTTAAGATTAAATGAGGTAAATTGAAGATAAGAAAAGAGGCGCGTGAGTTTCTTTAGGGGCATTCTAGTCAATCCAAGGCAATAGTTTATCTCTCCTCCAATCCCCCCCCCCCCCATTTTTTAAACGTTAATAACTCTTTCATACGACATTATTTTTTTTATAAAAATTGCACCAAAAAACGAGCGTTTTTTATCTTTAAAACGAGTATACTGTTGCTATATTTTCGAAAAAAAAAAAATTTAAAACCCAGTTGCGTAAAACGCAATGGAAAAAACCCACTTGCGTAAAACGCAATGAAAAAAAAAAACTAAAAAATGACATTTTTCTAAAACGCAATGCACAAAAAACACAAAGAAATGTCTTATTTGTAAAACGCAATGGCTAGAAAACACAAAGAAATGTCTTATTTCTAAAACGCAATAGCCTAAAAACACAAAAGAAAGTGTACTTTCTAAAACGCAATGGACTGAAAACACATAAAAATGTGTTTTACCTAAAACGCAATGCACCAAAAACACAAATAAATGTCTTATTTATAAAACGCAATGGCTAGAAAACACTTAAAAATGTCTGATTTCTAAAACGCAATGGCCTAAAAAACAAAAGAAAGTGTTCTCTCTAAAACGCAATGGACTGAAAACACCTAAAAATGTGTTTTACCTACAACGCAATGACTAAAAACACTTCAAAAATGTGTTTTTCTAAAACGCAATGGCAAGAAAACACATAAAAATGTCTTAGTTCTAAAACGCAATGGCCTAAAAACACCAAAGAAAGTGTTTTCTCTCTAAAACGCATTGAACTAGGACAATAGTTTTGTCTGTGATTTGTCTCAACCCCAGCCAGGGGCTCTGCCCCTTGGACCCAGCCAGGGGCTGCCGCCCCTGGGACCCTGCTACCAGGGCGCTGCCCCCAGACCTTTGTCAAGATCGTAAAACGCAATGACTAAATCAAAAACCCAGATAATAAAAATGAAATTAAAGAATTTCTTACATGGATAGAAGTCGGTTTCTTTAACGATTGACGAAATTTGAATGATTGAAACACTTATCAGAGATCGAATCGAACGGATCGAGTGATTATCTTCAAAATTACCGGAAAAACGAGATTTTGTATGAAATTAAACTGGGTTTTCTTCAAAAAAGCTGAAGAACACGTTGATCGGGTGTTTGAATCTTTGATTGGTGACGAAAATCGCACTATAATGTAGTGATTAATGTAGTAATCTTACTGGGAAGAAGAAGGAAGAAGAAAATGATAAGATTGACTAAAATACTTTTTCTCTTTATTTTAAATTTTACCACATGTCCTAATTCTATTGCTTTCTATACTTACTAGCCAAAATAATTTTTTTATTTTATCACACCCTTATATTAGAATAACTAATAAAAAGAAGAAATTTATTGATAAGTTTTAAAAGCAACTTTGTAGGGGTTTCCGTGTTACAAGGAACTTTTTATGAGCTTTGCATATGCCAATTCTTTATGCCTTTTCACTTGAGGATTTCCTTCGTTGCTTTTCTCATCTTTATATTTTTCTTTTACATAAAAGTAAATTATAAAATTGGACTCTTTACGGAACCAGTAACATTTATTTTGCTTATTCTGATTATTTCAATTCACAATATCACTTGGGAACGCACATCCACTTACCTCTAAGTAGTGAAAATATGTTTAAAGCAATATTCCACTAAATTCTGATTATTTTAATTCACATCACTTGAGAACGCACATCCACTCACCTCTAAGTAGTACAAATATGTTTAAAGCATTTCACAACTAAACAAATTCCTAAGATGTACTCCTAATAATAGAATGTGAATATGAACACTAAAAATTGAAGATCCAAAAATCGGATAAGGCTGGAACCTGTAAATGGAGGGTTTGGATCTTGTAGGAGATTAGAACCTTCACCTACAAAACAATAAACCGTTAGGCTCGTCGCATATATGGGAGTGCCTCTCTGCGACCACCCTCCGGCGTGAGGATAAATATTGGTAGAGAGAGAAAGTAAGGACGAAGGTTCAGAAAATCGTACTTGGCGGTGTACTTGAACTGGGTATTTATAATGGTCAACTGTGATGACGTCATTCGTCCAGATGCACTTAAACGGATGTCCGTCCTCGGCGACATGGGGTACGGATGTCTTCATAGTGTCCGTCCAAGTGCGGTTCGGTTCGTCCCTAAGGATGATGTCCGGACTCGGATATGTATCTTCAAGTCCCCCAGTTTGTTAAGTTTTGTGAAGGACTTAATAAAATGTTTGCATAAAGTTTTTTCTGGCCGAATGACGTGGCGTTGCTTGCGTGGAGTCGACGTGGCTTAGGTGAGTTATCTGATTTGTCCGTCTGTCACCGGTGGGTGACGGTTAGAAATCCTCTCATTGGGAACCGCGATCGTCGCTCAAATGTGACGGTTGATTTGATGGCCACTTAACCGACTTAAACCCCCTATATAAACTCCTTTTCCCATTTAATTTTTACCTTTTTTACTCTCTAAACTTCTCTCGCCTGTTATCCTCTTAGTTCACTCGACTTCTTCTTCTTCAATGGTGCGTCCCTTTCATTTGACTACTTATTATGGCTCCCGGTAAAGATAATCTTGCCGAGAGCGTTAGTGTTCTTACCCAACATCAGTTGGTTAAGTTCATTCAGGAGTACAGGATCCCTTTGGATCTTAATCCGGTCCTCCCTTCGAAGAATGAGGCCATATATCCCTTCCGTCAGGGGAAGTTCCCTTTGTACACTCGTGTGTGCAATTTTGCAAATTACAGGGTTCCCTTCTCGAAATTTTTTTATTAGGGTGCTTCGGTACTTCCGGGTTCACCTCTGCCAGGTGAACCCCTTCGGATTAAGTCGTATAAATCATTTCGAGATCTCCTATAGGGCTTTGGATCAGAGGCCGGACCTGGACGTCTTTAGATACTTCTATGAGTTTATTACGGCCGGCGATTGGTATACCTTCGCCCACCGGAAGGGAGTCCCCAATCCTTCCGGGGATGAAAGGTCCAGCCTAAAAAATTGGAAAGATAACTTTTTCTGGCTGGACGACCGCTGCCTTCCGGTGGAGATGGTGTGGAGGTTCAAGGACCAGACCATGTCCTTCGATCTGGGCGATGACTTTGTTTTTAACAAAGAGTTGGCCAGATCCCTTATTGAGAATAAGTCCCTTATACGTCCCCTACCCGAACATCTTCTTTTATGGGGACGAGTTTGTTTTTCCTGGGGCCGAGTGGACAGGGATTGGCCGGTTATTCGCACAAAACGTGAAAGTAAGTTCCCGGCCTCTTACCCTCGTTTTTCTTTTTGTTTTCTAACTTGAATTTTCTTTTGGTATGTAGGAATCGAGATGTCGCTCAGAGACGCACTGAAGGTTCCGGACTTCAAGGTTCTAGATTTTGATTTTGACGAGCAAGCTGAAGGTGAGGCACCTTTTATGAAACAAGTTTCAGGATCCGCTCATGAGATTCGCCCAGAGCAGGTTATTTCCGAGCCTCCTCCTACCGATACAACGTCTGCCGTAGACAAATCTGCTAAAAAAATTGGCTGGATAGTCGGGATCACAAGCTAAGAGGGGATCTATACTAGACGATGTGGATAGCGATCTGGAAGTATGGAGTTTGGATGATGCTCTGAAGTATCGACCTTCCACTGATTCTTCTAAGAGCAAAGGCACTGCTTCCGATGTTGAGCTGAAGGGTTTGATCCGTAAGCGGAAGGCTGAGGTTCCCCATATCCGTTCATCCGATCCTCTCCCTATGCCGAAGGCGAAGAAAAAAAAAAAGAAAAGTTCTTCTCACACCAGCGATAATGTTATAATTGAGTTAGACGAACAGCTTTCTGGTGGAAAGTCGTCGAGGGAAGAGGCTGCGTTGGCTCGTTCCGCTCCAACTCCAGCTTTTTCCGGAGGATATCTTCCAGCAAAATGAATCCGAAAATATGGAGATTGATCAGGGGATTACGAGCAAGGGGAATGAGAAAGCTCAGAGTGAACCGAAGATGGTAACCTTTTCAGGTACGATTTTGGACTCATCTTTGGGTCCGGACTGCTTTATTGATGACGAGGAAGATCAAGTATCTTCTCTTCCTCCATCTTGGTTCGGGCCCGAGTTGATGTCCTTTTTTCGTTATGCAGATGTATTCGCGGATGACATGGAGATTGATCCGGCGACTGCCGATGAGAAGTTTGTGCCAGAGTGGGATATTCAGAACAGGGATTCGGTAATGGATGACCTTGTTGCCAGAATGTTTCTTTTTAACATTAGCACCCCGCTGGATCATGCTCGAAGCAGGAAGATGAAGAATCAAGATCTGGGTGTGGCGGTTCTGTCAAATCAGGCTCAGTCTAATGTTTATGTGACGGAATTATACCGCCGGTGGGTTGAAGCGGAGTCGGTGAAGGAAAATCTGGAGAAGGAAACCCTTTCCTTAAAACGTAAAATACAAAGAACTCCGGATGCTGAGAAAAAGCTTACCCAACTCTCTTAGGACCTCCAGGCTCAGAAGGAAAAAGTCAAATCCTTGATTACTCAGAGTCAATCCTCCCAAGCCGCTGCTGCCTCTGCTTCGGAGGAACGGGATAAAATTTCAGCAGAGTTGCAGTGTTTGGCTGAGTCCTCCAAGAAAAAGGACGAGGAACACAAGGAGGTTCTTGCCAAGATGGAAGAGACCGTTTCTAATGCTCGTGCGGCGTATGAAAGAATGCCTGCAGGTCCGTTCCTTACTTTTTATTCCTTGTATCTTTTCTTTAAATTTTGCCAACACTTTTTATCAAAACGTGATGCTCTCAAAACAGTGGGAAGCCGAGTTGAAGGCTCGGATTGATGAGATGAAATGTCATCATAGGGCCGAGGTTGAAGAGCTTAAATTGGAGAATGCTGATTTGGAGGCGAAGGTGGAAGATTTGCAGGCGACCAAGGCGTGGCTTTTGTCAGAGGGAGCTCCGCTGCTGGTCAGGAATATTCATAAGGGGCCGGAAATAACAGCGGCCGTTGCAGCAGTGAATAATGCCATGAGTACTATTGGAGTTAACTCTGGTCTTCATCATGGGTATGTTCATGCGCTCAAAAAGAAGAATCCCTATGCAGAGGTTCCACTGTTGAATCGGAACGCTGAAGCTGATCTGAACACAGTCGTCGCCTACTTTGCCTCTCTAACTTTTCCGGTGGTAGAGGATCTTCCGAAGCTTGTGAATGAATCGCTCTCCAAGATCAAAGATGCTCTTTTCTTTACCGGAGGAGCATCATCGAAGGAATGAGGTGGACATACCCGGCTGTTTGGGGTATGCACCTTTGTGAATGGTAATTAATGATTTTTTGGGAAGGTGGACGTATCTGGCCATTTGGGATATGCACCTTGTTTAGTTCAAAATTTCTGTAATGACTCTCGTCTTTACCGTTTGTGTATTTGAAAATTATCCTTTACTTCGTAAATGGTTAGAATGACTTCCGGATGTACTAATCCGGTTATTTTTTATGTGATCATTTTATTTTGCATGCGTCCATGTTTTTATGATTACATCTTACCTCTTTAGAACGTTCTTATTAATGTGCAGATACGTCTTACTTGTACACTTAGGATAATTTTTAATGAAAGAAATAGTTTGGACGTATGCCAGTCCATTTTTGCTTTTTAGGGTTAGTATCCCTGGTTCGGCCGATGGTACCTTTTACGTTGCAACTTATAAGTGATAGAAAATTCATGCATTCTATTTAAAATATTCTGGAGTAAATACTCCGGATAATACAAACTGGTAAAAACGTTTACTAAGTGCGGGTAATACCCTCCGCAATACATGAAAAAATAAAAGGATGCGGGTAATACCCTCCGCAGTACATGAAAGGTAGAAATGGTGCGGGCCGTAGCCTCCGCATTACAAACTTATTTTAAAAACTTTCAAGATTCTTCAAAGGAAGCATCTTTTGAGGTGCATCTCGTTCCAGGTACGAGGAACGGGAGTTCCATCCATCTTGGTAAGCGTGTAGGCACCGTTTTTTCCAGAGGTTTTAACTATATAGGGCCCTTCCCACTTCAGACCCATCTTCCCTGTACCCTCGGCCAGACTAGCATCGTTCCTTCGCATGACGTAATCTCCTTCTTTGAACCGGGCCTCTTTTACTTTTGAGTTGTAATGTTTTTCCAACTCTTTTTTGTACTTTACTTCTCGGATAGTCGCGAGTTCTCTTCGCTCTTCGGCTAGGTCGAGGTTCAGACGGAGTTGTTGTTCGTTTTCTTCTTAACTTTGCCGCATGCGAGGGGTATGGACGCCAACTTCGGCGGGAATGACCGCCTCCGAGCCATATATCAAACTGAAAGGGGTCTCCCTTGTGGTTGTCTTTGGCATCGTCCGGTGCGCCCATAAGACGTGCGGGAGTTCGTCTGCCCAGGAGACTCCTTCCTTCCCCAGACGTTTTTTGATACCTTCCACGATGCTGCGATTGGCTCTTTTTACCTGTCCGTTAGCCTGGGGATGGGCGACCGAAGTGAAGTTTTGTTCAATGTGCATTCTTTCGCACCAGGTCTTGAACGGATTTTCCGCGAACTGCTTCCCATTGTCGCTTATGATGCACAGCGGCATTCCGTATCTACATACTATGTTTTCCCATACGAACCTTAGTATCTGATCCTCGGTGATGGTTCTGAGGGGTTTCGCTTCGATCCATTTTGTGAATTAATCAACCGCGACTAACAGGAACCTTACCCCTCCGGTGGAGACAGGAAAAGGACCGACGATGTCGATTCCCCACTTTTGGAAGGGCCAAGCCGAGGTTACAGGTACCAGGTCGTTTTTTGCTCGATGGCTGATTGGGGCATGCCGCTGGCAATCTTCGCATGATTGCAACTCACTAACGGCGCTTTGATGCATGCCCGGCTAAAAATATCCAACGTTCATTGCTTTGGCCACAACCATCCTGGGTCCGGAGTGTATGCTGCAAATTCCCCAATGGATTTCCCTAATAACATAGCTGGCTTCGTCCGGTGTTAGACATCTCAGGAGTGGACCCAGGAATGTCTTTCGATAAAGCTTTCCATCGTGAACTCGGTACTGAAGTGCTTTGGCCTTCATCTTCCTTGCTTGAGCTTTATCTTCCAGAAGCGTGCCATTTTTCAAGTAATCTAGGATTGGGGGCATCCATGATTTTTCTTGTATGGAGATTGACATCACGGCTTCCACCTGGCTGATGGCCGGAGCTTGTAGAGTTTCAACCAGTACTTCCTTGGATAGGTGGCAGAATGCGATGGATGCAAGCTTACTCAGAGCATCGGCTTTTTTATTCTTACTTCTCGGGATATGAACTATCTTGCATGAATCGAATGTGGACATCAAACTGTTGACTTGGTTTAAATACCGAATCATGTTTTCTTCCCGTGCCTCGTATTCCCCGTTGACTTGATTGGCGACTAATAATGAATCAACATGAGCTAGGACGGAGTTTGCCCCGGCTTTGGCTGTTGTCTGGAGTCCGGCTAAAAGGGCTTCGTACTCTGCTTCATTGTTTGAAGTCTTGAATTCAAAGTGCAGAGCGTAAGTGTACTCTATTCCTTCCGGGTCTATTAAGATTATGCCGGCTCCGGATCCTTCCCTGTTAAAAGATCCATCTGTGTACAAGTTCCAGACTTTTGGAAGAACGGGTTTCTCCTTGGCGCTTTCACCAGTTGGGACTTCCGTAAGAAAATCTGCTACCGCTTGGCTTTTTACCGGACCTCGGGTTCGATAGGTAATGTCGAAAGCACTGAGCTCGATGGCCCCATTCGTAAGTCGTCCGGAGACCTCTGGTTTTCTTAGGATTTGCTAGATCTGGAGATTGGTTTGCACCTCTATGTTGAAGGCTTGAAAGTACCTTAGGAGCCGTCTTGACGCATGTACCAAAGCGAGTGCCAATTTCTCGATCATCGGATATCTAGTCTCGTAGTCTTTTAGGACGCGGCTTACATAGTAAACCGGTATTTGTGCTTGATCTCGATGTACCAAGAGTACCGCGCTGATAGCGAAATAAGAGGCGGAGAGGTATACAGCGACAGTTTCTTCGGTTATTGGTGCGGTCAGAGTAGGCAAAGACCCCAGACATACTTTTAACTCTTGAAAAGCGGAGTCAGCCTCTGTCATCCATTCTATCTGCCCTTTTCCGGTACTTTTCTTTAAGACATTCATGAAAGGGATGGTGCGGTTTGCTGCCTTGGAAATAAAGCGGTGGAGAGCCACTACCTTACCATTCAAAGATTGGATTTCTTTTACCGTTTTGGGAGGCTGCATGGAGACTACGGCCTGAATTTTCTCCGGATGTGCTTGGATTCCGGATTGAGTTATCCATACGCCGAGGAACTTACCCTTCTCTAAGCCGAAGGAACATTTTTAGGGTTTAACTTGAGGTTGATACTCCGAAGCCCGGTGAAGGTTTCGAGTATGTCATCGATCATGTCGTCTTCGGCTTCGCTCTTAATGACCAGATCATCCACGTAAATTTCCAAGTTTCTTCCGATTTGACCTTTAAATGCTTTATCCATCAATCTCTGGTAAGTAGCTCCGGCGTTCTTTAATCCGAACGACATTTTGGTGTAACAAAAGAGACCCTCATTTGTCACGAACGCCATCTTATCTTCATCCTCCAGAGCCATTTGTATCTGATGGTAACCCTTATACGCATCCAGGAAGCATTTAAGGCGGAAGCTTGCGAGGGAATCAATTTTCAGATCGATCTCTGGGAGAGGATAACAGTCTTTCGGACAAGCATTGTTTAGGTCAGAGAAGTCAACGCACATCCTCCAGGTGTTGTCTTTCTTGGAGACCATCACCGGATTGGAGACCCAAGTTTGATACCGCACTTCCCTAATAATCCCGGCATTCAGCAACTTGCGTACGTTTTCTGCTATGGCCTTATGTCTGGCCGGAGCCATGTTTCTTTTTCTTTGAGCCACAGGGTTTACCGAATGTGACACTTTTAGCTTGTGCTCGGCCAAAGCACGAGGAACCCCAACCATATCGGATGTTTGCCAAGCAAATACGTCGAGGGAACTAGACAGCAGCTTCCACAATCTTTTCATAGTTCGTTCAGGGAGCTGTGCTCCGATGGCGATCTTTTGCTCTGGGAATCGCGGGTGGATGGCCCATTCCTCCATAAGGAGGTTCAGAGGTTGCGTACTACTTCCCTCGCTTTGCCGTATCTCTGCTACGCACAGGGTGGACTCCGAATGTAAGGTTGCTACACCAGCTTCAGTGTGAAACTTCAATGATCCGTGGATGGTGGAGCTAATAATGCCGAAAGCACACATCCCCGGTCTCCCTAATATGACATTATGAACGGACCTTGCTCCCACCACCAAGTATGTTAAGTTGACGGTTCTCATCAGGTTTCCGGAGCCCAACGTAGTTGGTAGTGTGATCTGCCCAATTGGCTGAACTACTTTTCCGGAGAAGCTTACTAGCGGCATAGATACTTGTATTAACTTTGCCTTGGTCTGCGGAGCCAGCTGTTGGAAGCACTGCTGGTACATGATCTCGGAGGCGCTTCCGCTATCAACATAAATCTGCCGGACCTTGTGTCCTGCTATAATCGCAGATACAATAATCGGTCCGTCTTTGATTTCTCCCGGAGTAATTGGAGGAAATGCGATTGGCTGGTGCATCTAAGCGGCCATATGGTGACTGGTCCGTTTGATGCCTTGACTATTCATTTTTCTTATCATGCAAATTGCTGACTGGTTATTCGGATTGTCGACCGAATTACTAGAAGATTTCCCTTCTTTTACTTCTTTTACCAGATGCGAAAGTTTGCCAGACCGGACTGCTTTCTCAATTTCCTGCTTTTAAGACCAGCAGTCGTCCGTGTTATTGCCTCGTGCGTGGTGGTAGTCGCAATACTTCTTGGAGTTTTTATCTCTCGGATTCCGAAGCTTTGGGGGGTGTTGGAAAGTTTGCTCCCTCGGCACTGAGGATCTCACTAGGGGTTTTGGAGAGGTCCGATAGGTTATAGAACTTAGACCCGGAACTTCTTCCGCGCTGAGATCGATCATTTCTGCAATAAGGGTGTGCTCGTCCCCTATTTCCGGATGGAGCTTTATCGAACACAGACCCTCCATTCTTCTTCCAAGAAGACATCTTCTGATCTGTCTCTGGTGCCGAATTACAAGCATTTTTTCCTCGAGCGAAGGCTCGGGCTCGCTCCATGAGTACTTCCATTGTTTTTTGGAGATTCTCGTGCAGCTTTTCTACTAACTGATTATTCCGGACACAATGGCAGAAGCCGAATATCCTCAGTTGGTCTACGACCCCACTGATCTGCATGCTTTCTTGATTGAAACAGTCGATGAAGCTGTCTAGAGACTCGCCATCCTTTCTTCGGATGTTGTGTACTTCGGTTATTTCCTTGGAGTAGTGCCTTTGTTGACTGAAGTTCTGGAGGAATAACCTCCGGAATTCTTCAAAATCATTGATTTCCCTTTCATTCAATGCATCAAACCATACGCGAGCGGCCCCAGTTAACGTTTGCGCAAACATGAAACACCAGGCTTGGATCGGCCACTGTTCCACTCGTGCGGCTCCATCAAAATCAAACATGTGATCATCCGGATCAGTGGTGTCGTCATACTTTTTTACTGTAGTTGGCATTTTGAGCTTCGGATGGAGCTTGGCGTGAGTGATGCGGGCACTGAACTTGGACTTGGCCGTCATGGATACTGGAGGATATGGTTTGGTGAGCTCCGGATCACTGATCCCTTCTATTTGGGAATCGTTTCGTATCGTCATTGCTGGAGATGGTCCGGAGGAACCCTGCACATATCCATTATAAGTTTCCGAAGTAACAACTGTGGAGAAAATAGGAGAGGCGAAAACTGTAGGACCCATGGTCCTTACCGGAGTTTCATCATGAAAGAGACTGGTTCGTAAACCAAGGATCTGTTCATCTTTAGCCTGTTGAGCTTTTAATCGTCGTAAGAGGCTCGCATTTTTGGAGAGGAACTCTGCGTCGAACTCGGATGCCTATGATGTTGGCATCAATATAAACACCAGAGTTGTTCCTGGTCCCGAACTCAGAGGAGCTGAAACCATCGAAGTAAGGGGCTGTTTGGTAGCCTCTTAATGACCATTCAGATGCTACCTCTTAATGGTTTAAAACCTCTGAATGAATAAGAGGTAACCCTAAGTCTGAATGATTAAGAGGTAACCTCTGAATAGTAAATCATCACATGTCACATTCTTCTACCTTCTCATTGGTAAAATTCTTAATGGTTCCATTAAGAGGTAGCCTCTTAATGACCATTCAGAGGCTACCAAACAGCCCCTAAGACTTGTCGGAGCTATAGTTTGCATACTAACTGCAATGGATCTCGAATTCATGGAACTCGAGGCCGCCATAGATCAGTTGTTTCGTTGCTCAAGAAATTCACAAAGTGAAAGACTGTGAGCTGTGAAATCGGATGGCGCCAATTGATACGCTAAAACTAGATCTGAATGCAAAGGAGAGAGATTTTTGGGCTATAAAAAAAATCTAGGTTCATTTCAAATTTTTGTTAAATTCTTTTATTCTTAGATTTGTATTCTTAGATCATATCTAGTGGTTTAACTTAAAAGTGTAAAAGTGACTCTTGCAATGAGGCTCTCACTAACTAAACTTTTCAAAAGTGTCTAACTGTTTAACTAAAACAAATTAAATAAGAAAATGAAAATAAAAAAAGTGGTGATGTGGCTAGTAGTGATTGGCCAAAAATTTGTTTTTTTTTTTTTTTCATTCTTTCTCGCTCACGCCCATTAAGCTGGTGGCAACAACACCCTTAACACCCGTTAAAACCCCCCATCGAAATGGTGTTTAACGCATGTAGATGCTGAGATATGCCTGTTAAGTTGGTGGCAACGACACCCTTAACGCCTACTAAAACACCCCATCAAAATTGTGCTTGACGCATATAGATGTTGAGATGGCATGGGACGCCAATCCACTGTAGGTATGGGTAGCCTTATTCTCATCATTCCATCACCAAACACATGAAGCAAAATATACAGACCATTCACTTTAATGGTGGTGCATGCCATAATTGGACCCCAATAACCCTAGGTTTATAAATAGATATGATTATCAAAATTGTACGTATAATAAAATACCAATTTATTAATCTAATAAACAAAGCAGGAGGTTTGATTCAATTCCCTTTTAGCGTATATTTTAGAGATAAAATACAAACCATAAGGACCCAAGTTGAAGTACACCATTTCAACCATAATGCCCATTGAATCCTGGCCAGTCTTAGACCATGTGTATAGTGGTAAATTGTTATAATGCCCCCATGGTGGGGGCATGGGGCATTATCCGACACGTGTCATCCCAGTCAGCATGCGGCGTTATTGCAAAAGTGGCGTAGTGGGAATAATGCCTGATAATGCCCCTTCCAATCATTAAACAAAAAAAAAAAAAGCAAACAGATGGATGGTGATTGGCTAGTCAAACTTGCATGGGGTTCTCCAAAGTTGTCCGACAAATGCTCAAAATTGATTGGTTAAACAAACATGTGCCAAAGTTCATATCAGCGTTATTATTATAACGCCAAAGTTAATTTTTTTGATTTTTTTTAAATAACGCCCCATGTAATGGTAGTGGGGGCGTTTCTGGGCGTTTTTTTTCATTTTTTTTTTTAAATAACGCCCACTACGGATGGTCTTAGAACAACAAGCATAGAAGAAAAAAAATTAATTAACCTACCTTGGGAAAGAACATTCCAAAGATTGCCCATAGTGCAATGTTATTGTTTGCAAGGGTGTTTTCAATATAGGATTTTATTCAAAATTATGTACCTATTTAAGTTTTAAGAATGACAAACATATATGTTTGCATGCTCATCAAATTCAATTGAAAGTTCCCCAAAAAGAATTCAGAACTGTTCGAAGATAGAACATGTAAACAAACACAATGAATTTGCCAAAGAAACTACCTAATGAAATGAAAATCTTGAACTAAAAAATATGCTAGTCTTTCGGGTTTTTTTTTTCCAAGTGCCTAGAAATAGTATCTTTATAAATAAAAATAAACTAGAATTGAGACCCGCCGCAATGCGGCGGGAATTCTTTAGTTATAACTAAGTCGATCTAGGACTCGCACGTTATGTTAAACCTGTTAAACGGGAAAAAATAGACGATGTAAAAACGTTCACCCATACACGCACGTTGCGTCGTGTTAACTCACAAAATTTAGAACGAAACGTAAAAACGTTAAACCAAAGACGCACGTTGCGATGTGTTAAGTCACAAAATTTAGAACCAAGCATAAAGCGGAAAATGAAAACAATAAAGGATCAAAGTTAAAAGTAAAAAAAACTTATGAGAATAGATTGCAAAAGATAAAAAGTTTTGGGTTAAAAGTAAAAAAAACAAATAGTTTTGGGTTAAAAGTAATTTATGAAATATTTTTGTGTGAAAAGTAAAAAAATCAATTTTTTTTGGAAAACCCCTAAAGCCAAGGTTACGACCCAAAGCACACCCCGCGTTGCGGCGGGGCGTAAAACGGTGTCAAATAGTACTAATGTCACACAACCGTGATCGACCACCAACACTGACTCGACCTAGGATCTGCGTGTTGCGACGAACCTGTCAAACATGAAAAAATAGAGGTAAAAACGTTGAACCACACATGCACGTTGCGCCGTGTTAACTTGCAAAATTTGAAACAAAACATAAAAAAGTTGAACCACACTCGTACGTTGCGTCGTATTAACTCGAAAAATTTAGAACTATACGTATCGAAACGTAAAAACGTTAAACGAAAGACGAAAAGTATAATTGACAAAAGTTGTGAAGTTAAATTGTAAATAATGAAAAGTTTTAAGTTAAAGTTAAAAAAACAAATTTTGTAAGGTTAAAATTGCAAAAAATAAAAACCTTTGGGTTAAAACAAAAAAAATCAAGTTTTTTTTTGAAAAATCCCTAAAGCACAAGTTACAAGTGTTTATGCATGAAAAAGTTACTTAATTTAATAAAAAAGTTGAACCACACTCGTACGTTGCGTCGTATTAACTCGAAAAATTTAGAACTGTACGTATCGAAACGTAAAAACGTTAAACGAAAGACGAAAAGTATAATTGACAAAAGTTGTGAAGTTAAATTGTAAATAATGAAAAGTTTTAAGTTAAAGTTAAAAAAACAAATTTTGTAAGGTTAAAATTGCAAAAAATAAAAACCTTTGGGTTAAAACAAAAAAAATCAAGTTTTTTTTTGAAAAATCCCTAAAGCACAAGTTACAAGTGTTTATGCATGAAAAAGTTATATATGGAATAATATGTAGAATAAACGATGAAAATATTTAATTACACAAACGAACAGCAGGTGTATCTTTTCTTCAAAAAGGTTTGGAGAAAGCTGGACAGTAGGTTCAAATGTTTATGTAGAATAAACGGTGAAAAGAATTGAATGCTGTAATATATTGCAAATGGATTTGGAGAAACTTATGGAGAGTAGGGGTGTACAAAATGCTCGAAGCTCGCGGCTCGCTCGAAACTCGCTCGAAAAATGCTCGAAAAAAGCTCGACTCGAAAAAGCTCGATTTGCTATCGAGCAGAGCCGAGCTGGCTCGATTTGTAAACGAGCCGAGCTCGAGCTAGGGTGATCGGCTCGTGGCTCGGCTCGTGGCTCGACTCGTTGGCTCGGCTCGATAACTCGACTCGTGGCTTGATAAACATATGTTTTATATAATAAATATTAATTAATAATAATAATATACACAATTATTAAAGCTGGCTCGGCTCGATAACTGGACTCGTGGCTCGGCTCGGTAACTCGACTCGTGGCTTGAACGCAACAATATGTGAAAATTATACAAAAGAAAAGAAAATCGAGCTGGCTTGTCGAGCCTCGAGCTAGCTCGAGTTTTTTCGAGTCGAGCTCGAGCTAAAAAAACTAGCTCGTTTTCAACTTTCGAGCCAGCTCGGCTCGGCTCGAATGCTATCGAGCTCGAGCTCGAGCTAACCCTGGCTCGGCTCGGCTCGGCTCGTTTACACCCCTAATGGAGAGGCACCGATATAAAATGCAGAAATATAAAAGATATTTAATTAGTTTTAGATTTTTCAATCATACCTACGTCGTCTTTGAGTTTCGCGTCTAAGGTTAGACGCACAATAGAACCGTATTCACTTTTATCCATATGATATTAAGTTTCGGATCATCAAGATACAAAAGAGTTTGAATTATATGATTCGATTTTCAGTGATTCTTGGATTTGGGTTTAAAGGGAAAAGATCAAATAGGAAGTTAATTTTGGCTAGGAAGCCATATTATGACACGTGGCAAATTTTAAAATAAAGAGAAAGGGTATTTTAGTCAATCTCATCATTTCTTCTTCCTTCTTCTCCCCAGTTACTTCAAAACCCACCATTTTCAAAACCCACCATCTCCAACCTTTTCTTCACTTACTATCTCAATAATCACTACATTATAGTGTTATTTTCGTCATCAATCAATGATTTAACCACCCGATCAACGTGTTCTTCAGCTTTTTTCGAAGAAAACCCAGTTTAATTTCATTCAAAATCTCGTTTTTTCTGGTGATTTTGAAGATAATCACTCGATTTGTTCGATTTAATCGCTGATAAGTGTTTCAATCATTCAAAAATCGTCAATTGTTGAAGAAATCACTTCGATCCATGTAAGAAATTCTTTAATTTCATTTTTACGATATGGGTTTTTGATTTAGTCATTGCGTTTTACGATCTTGGCGGGGGGTCCGGGGGCAGCGCCCCTGGTAGCGGGGTCCCAGGGGCGGCAGCCCCTGGCGGGGTCCAAGGGGCAGAGTCCCTGGCTGGGGTTGAGCTGACCTGTTCACAGACAATTCGATTAAATTGCTGTACTAAAAACGCATCAGAAAAATTAATTTTCCAGAAATTGGCTCATTTCGAAGACAGTAATTCGTAGACAATTCAGACAGTTCACAGACAATTCACAAACAGTTCACAAACAGTTTTATGTGTCCATTGCGTTTTAGAAATAAGAGAGTTTTATGTGTTTTCTGGCTATTGCGTTTTAGAAAAAACACATTTTTAAGTATCTTTAGTCATTGCGTTTTAGGTAAAACACATTTTTGAAGTGTTTTTAGTCATTGCGTTTTAGGTAAAACACATTTTTAGGTGTTTTCAGTCCATTGCGTTTTACAGAGAACACTTTCTTTTGTTTTTTTAGGTCATTGCGTTTTAGAAATGAGACATTTTTAAGTGTTTTCTGGTCATTGCGTTTTACAAATAAAACATTTCTTTGTGTTTTCTGGCCATTGCGTTTTACAAATAAGACATTTCTTTGTGTTTTTTTTGCATTGCGTTTTAAGTAAAACACTTTTTTATGTGTTTTCAGTCCATTGTGTTTTAGAAATAAGACATTTCTTTGTGTTTTCTGGCCATTGCGTTTTACAAATAAGTCATTTCTTTTTGTTTTTTGTGCATTGCGTTTTAGAAAAATGTCATTTTTTAGGTTTTTTTTTTCATTGCGTTTTACGTAATTGGTGGTTTTTCTATTGCGTTTTACACAACTGGGTTTAATTTTTTTTTTTAATATAGCAATAGTATACTAGTTTTAAAGATAAAAAAACGCTCGTTTTTTTGGTGTAATTTTTATAAAAAAATAATGTCGTATGAAAGAGTTATTAACGTTTAAAAAATGGGGGGAATTGGAGGAGAGAGAAACTATTGGCTTGGATTGACTAGAATGCCCTTGAACAAACTCACGCGCCTCTTTTTTTTCTTTCAATTTCCTTGATTTAATCTTAGCCCTTGATTAACTTAATGGATGGTCAATATCACTTCCTAGCCTTACTAGCGAAATAAACTTCCTATTGTATCTCCACCCTGGGTTTGA
>JARYGA010038053.1:0-46269 GCA_030545235.1 Helianthus tuberosus
GAGAAGTAGAGAGGTTGAGAGAAGAATGGACGGAACACTTAGTGTCCTTTTAGAATTTTTAGAATTTTTAGAATTCTTGATTTAGAGAGATTGAGAGAATTAGAGAGATGGAGAGAAGAATGGTGTGGAGAAAATGGTAGAAGGAGATTGGTATTTATAGGTAGAGAAGGTGAAAAATGGTGAAATATGATTGGTTAAAAAAGGTTGAAGAGGATTGAAAAGATGATTGGTGGAGAAAGGAGGTGTAAAAGGGTGAAATACGATTGGCTAAAGAAGGTGAAAGAGAATTGACGAGGTGAAAAGATGATTAGTATATTTCTTGAGTATATATTATGTAATTGAGTATATAAAATGAAATGACGAAGTATTAAGAAATATAGTTTTTGTTAACAAGAAAAATCATTCATGTATATCAGGGTGTGACAATTTATTATTGAGACAACATGTAATAACCATATCAAATTATATATATATAGGGTTTGATTTTATATAACAATAACTTGATTAGAATAAACAGATTGTAAAACACTCTAAATGTGTTTTGTTCCACCATGTTCTTTTACATGTTTTTTATTATTTTAAGAAATAATGTGAACTTTGAGTTATGTACTTGATGTAAATTATTTTTTAGTCCTTTAAATGCAACTCTTTCAACCAATTTTGAGTTAATTTGTGTTTTATATGACCAACCTTATTTGATTAATGGCTATATAAGTTTTTTCTTAATAATTTTCATGTCATAGAAATCTAGCTTAAGAAACCCAAAAAAGTTAGAAAAGAGCTTTGGATTTTGATTTCGCTTTAAGCCTTAAAAAACGTTGAGCCGGCCCTGAATATACGATACATGTTTCAACCATTATTGCTCAACGAAAGAATTGGATACTTTACTATAACAAGATAAACTCCATATGATTTTTTTTTTTTTGAACTTTTGTGTAATTAACTATTCTAAATAAAATTATATTGTGTAATTAACTATTCTACACCTCGCTAGTTTTCTTTAAAATGTGATTACATTTGAAGATAGTGGTGGGATTGAACCCTATCAGAGGAACAGATAATTAAAGCCAAAACTGGGTCAGAGCAGTGGATCTAGAATAAGCAGATGTTACATACAAGTCTCTCCCCTTGAAAGTGGTTTCAACATCTGCTGACATCCTATCTACTGATCGTGCAAACTGCTGACCTACAACTGCTGATCTAATAAATGCCTGATGAAAGACTAAAGCTCTGCTGTTCATTCTACTGCCTTGAGTCAAGCACTGCTGATCCGGACAAGTACTGTTGGGTTCACAGCAGTGGAGGGATGCAGCAGTTGTTTATTCTGTCTTTATGTAATATAATGTAATAGCAGTAGTTAGCATAGCAGTGTTTGTATTGATCAGATGTTAGAGTTTGTTAGGAGGTTAGATGTCACTTTCATGGTGACGTCAGCTTAAGATGATCAGTGGTTTGCTAATGCCTATAAATAGAACAGTGCTATGTACTGTTCTATTAGCTCTTTGCAAACATCGTCTTCTCTGCATGAACAAACACTGAGCTCTGGCTGAGGGGGAGTTTGTATTCAATCATTGCAATTGTAATCATAATTGAAATAAATTCAATCTTTCGGTTCATTGTGAAAAATGTTTAATCAAAGCAATACTCTCGTTTGATTGTATGCAAAGTTTGTTTCCATCTTAATTCCGCTGCACAACTCATAGATTTCCATCTTAATTTCAAACGTAAAATACAATCAAAACCAAACTCAGATCCAACAATTGATATCAGAGCTAGAACAGTCAAATTTGATTTAACAATCATTTTGACGAAAATAGTTCAGCTCATAACAGTTGATACTGATAGTTTGTTCGTTTGTGTTGAAAAACAGAGCAAGGTTTAATCACCATTAAAGTTGATTAATCAGTGTCAGTAAAACAGCCAGGATGACGTCATAATCTCAAGATGATAAGAATAACATTTTCTCGCTTTTTACACCACCTATGCTTAAACGAAATGAATACACCATCTGGGAGCGGAGGATGGGTCACATCCTCGCTCAACAAAACACTGGATGTTGGAGGTCTGTTGTTTTTGGTCCCCATGTTCCTATGGTGCCAAGCGCTGAAGATGCTAAGAAGTCCGTTCCTAAACCAACTGAAAACTATACTGAAACTGATTTCCAAAAGTTCGAACTCGATGCTAAAGCGTTTAGCATCATAGCATCTACGCTACCCAATGAGATTTATGCTGGACTGTTACAATGTAACAGTGCCAAAGAGCTTTGGGATGCGCTGAAGGAATAGTTTGGGGGAACCGAAGAAGTCATTGAAAACAATAGGGAAATACTGAACCAGCAGTATGAAACATTTTGTCACATCAAGGGTGAATCACTGACTCAACAATTTGAGCGGTTCAGTTGTCTTATCAGTGAACTAAGGCTTGTTAAAGTAACTTTTCCAAATTCAACTCAAAATAGCAGGTTCCTTAGGTCACTACCAGAAAAATGGGACACCATAACTTTTGTCACCAGAAACTCTGATGAGTTCAAAGATCTGACCCTGACCCAACTTCATGGTCGACTCCTGACCTATGAAAGGGAGTTGAACCAGAAAAAGAAGTTACAAGAGTTTGGTAAAGTTGTTGATGATTATTCATTCGGTAGCACAGCTCTGTTTGGTCAGGAAGAATCTGGGAGCAGTGGTAAGGATCAGGGTTATGATCACTTCATTGATATAACTGCTGGTGCAAATTTTAACAACCCTGATCCTCACTCTGCAAACTATGCATTTACAGCTAATGAAAACCAGATGTCAGATAATTTGTGTTTTGAACTCAATGATTTGCAACATTTTGATCCCACTGACTTAGAAGAGATGGACATTCTACACCAATTGGCTTTGCTCAGTGTTAGAACTAGCAAATTCTATAAAAGAACAGGGAGAAAATTCCCAGGGTTACATGGGAATTTAAGGGTGGGGTTGGATAAATCGAAAATTAAGTGTTACAAGTGCAATAAGCTTGGGCACTTTGCTAGGGAATGCAGAAATCAAAACACTGGACCAATAGTCACTCATCCCAGCTCAAACCCTAGACCACAAAATCAAAGCACTGTGCACTATACCCAATATACCCCTGCAGCTCATGTTAACACTGCTCACTATGTTGTTGCCCCCTGTGCCTATGCATTATGTCCAAACCACTGTTCCACAAATTCAGTATGTTCAAACCCCTGTCCCTCAGGCACAAGTGCAAACTGTTGCACCTCAAACAACTGCTCCAGCAAAGCTTCTTCACTTAAGGCTTTGTTGACTGGAGCAGTATGCCTGATGAGCTTGGTGATGAAAATTTTGCACTCTATGCTTCTAATGAATCTTCTCATGATAAATTTTGTTTGATGGCATTAGAGTCAATACCAGAGGGGGTTGAAACTGAAGGTGAACAACTAAGTGCTGAAACAGTGGATGAGGTGACTGAAGCAGTGGTTACTGCTGTGGCTGGTGAACTACAGCTGGGAGAAAGTTCAGGAACCCTGATTGAACCAATGACAGACCCATGGTCCAAAGAGGACAAAGAAGAAGAGAAAGATGAGATAGCAGGTGAGAAAAAAGAAAGAGCTGATGATGAAGAAAATCATCAATGTGATTGTGCAATGATGGCTGCTGCCAAGGTATCTCCTCAAGTTCTTGAAAAACTGTGTTCTGACAATTGCATTATTGCTTTTGCTAACATCAAAGAGGTAAATGAAAACCTTCGGGATAAAATCTTAACTGATGAAGTCAAATTTGAAAGGTCTGTAAAAGAACTTAAAAACAAATTGGCTGAAAAAGAGAAAGAGAACAGCAGTCTGAAAGATGAGCAAAGTGTAACCAAAACTCAACTCCAAACTATGGTAGAAAAATACCAAGTTTGCAAAAAGGAGTTGGAGTCTACCCAGATCACCTGTGAAAAATGGGTGGAATCATGCAAAGGGTATGAGGTTATGCTTGAAAAACATATTAAAAGCAGTGTAAAATTCGGTGTTGGTTATAGAAAATATGATGATGAAAACATTGCTTGTGAAAAATCTGTTCAAAACACTGATGTAACCACTGAGTTCATCCCCACAAACAAGAATGGCCAAGAAGTGAAAATCACTGACAAACTTGGTAACAAAATCACGCTTGACAGACCAATGGGATCCTCTACTTTTGAGGAGATTGAAAAATGTAAGTTTAAACCCAGATGGTCTGACGAGTGTGGTATTCTTGAAAATTTCAAGCCAATGGACTTTATAACCACTGATGGTATTAAAGCTCCAAAAGCTAAACCCACAAACAAGAATGGCCAAGAAGTGAAAATCACTGACAAACTTGGTAACAAAATCACGCTTGACAGACCAATGGGATCCTCTACTTTTGAGGAGATTGAAAAATGTAAGTTTAAACCCAGATGGTCTGACGAGTGTGGTATTCTTGAAAATTTCAAGCCAATGGACTTTATAACCACTGATGGTATTAAAGCTCCAAAAGCTAAAGTCATCCCTCTCAAGGACATCCCAGGAGAGGTTAAAAACTCTGCTGCAAAGGAGTCCGAAAAGAGAAAGAAGAAAGAAAAGATCAATAACCTGTTTTGTGAATTTTGTGAGAAAAGGAATCATCTAACAAAAGATTGTTTCCATTTAAAAGCATATGATTTGAATAAAACAAGTGTCATTGTTCCTGCTGAAAGCTGCATTGTATGTGGTAAAACAAACCACAAAACTCAAGCATGTGTGTATCTCAAAAACTTTGATGTGAAAAAGAATGAGTACACTGCTAAAACATCCTTGAGTCCATCAACATCATCTGTCAAATTCACCAAAAACCAACCACTGTTTGTGCCAGTTCAAACAGCTGTCACAAAACAGCTGAACCAAACATCTGTTAAAAGAGATGTTCAGGTTACTGATGCACCCCCTGCCAACCAGTTCAGAAGAGGTAAGGGACAACCACAACCATCTTACCAAAGGATTCCACACGTTTATGAGACCTACAAAAGGCCCTCTAAACCTAAAGTGAATAGGCATCCCTTTGGTTATCAACAGGTGATTGGTCAAGACCCCCAACAATGGTTAGCAAGAAACAGTCCTAAAACTGTCCAAACTCCTGACCTAACCACTGTCCATCAATGTGCATCCATCCCAGACACTGTTGAGACCCCATCCAAAGCCTTATGGGCTTTGGAAACCCTAATGAACTAATCCTTTTACTTCATGTGCAGGGAGCTTCTGCCTACTTAGATAGCCTGTGGTGTGTTGATAGTGGAGGCTCCAGGCACATGACTGGATGTAAAGCCCTACTCAAAGATTTCAAAATTCATGGAGGGGGTGATATATCCTTTGGGAATAACAGTAAAGGGAAAGTTCTGGGGTGTGGTACAGTACAATCTGGAAATGTAAAATTTGAAAATGTCAATCTTATAGACAGTCTAAAATTCAACCTTCTGAGTGTTTCACAAATGAGTGACAAGGGGTATGGGTCATTCTTCACAAAGGAGTGTTGTAGGATTGTTGGCCCAGAAATGGTCAAAAAGATTGAAGCAATAATAAAAACTGGTCAAACAAAACTTGTTGCTCAAAGAAGTGGCAATGTTTATGTTGTTGATATGTCAAAAGAGTGTCCCAGAGCTGATGCCTGTCTGTTCTCAGCTGCCTCTAACAAAGAGACAGAACTTTGGCACAGAAGACTGGGGCACACAAATCTTAAGATAATCACTGAAATTTCAAAAAATGGTTTGGTAAGAGGCCTACCACAAAAATTGTTTTCATGTCCTGAGCATTGTGTTTCCTGTTTAAAAGGAAAACAGCATAAAAGCTCTTTCAAGTCCATTGAAGAGTCCAAAACAACCCAGTGTTTGCAAATGCTTCACATGGATTTGTTTGGCCCAGTTCAAGTCATGAGTCTCAAAAAGAAGAAATATTGTTTGGTTATTATTGATGACTTTTCTAGGTTTACATGGACTTTCTTTTTACACTCAAAAGATGAGACTGCATGCATTTTGCAAGACTTTGTGATACAGGTTGAAAAGCAATTTGACCTTCCAGTAAAAGTCTTCAGGAGTGACAATAGCACAGAATTTAAAAATAAGGAGTTGGATGCCTTTTGTGTGAAGAAAGGGATTGTAAGGCAATACAGTGTCCCTAGAACACCGGAGCAAAATGGGGTAGTTGAGAGAAAGAATAGGACCCTGATTGAAGCTGCTAGAACCATGCTGGCTGATTCAGGTTTGCCTTTGACTTTCTGGGCAGAGGCAGTAAACACTGCTTGCTATGTCCAGAACAGAGTTTAATAAACCCTAGGCACAAAAAGACTGCTTATGAAATTCTGTATAAAATCAAACCACTAATCTCTTACTTCAAGGTATTTGGCTGCCCATGCTTTATTTTGAACTTAAAAGACTCCATTTCAAAATTTGCAGCCAAAATTGATTGTGGTTGTCATCTGGGATTCTCAACCACTGCCAAGGCCTACAAAGTGTTTAATACACGGACCAAGGCAGTGGAGGAGACCTTGAATGTCAAGTTCAATGAACTTTTGTCAATAAAAATCCCAGCAAATCCTGCAGATCTGTTTGATCTTGATAAATTCACTTTTGTAAATACTGCTGTCAAGACTAACAGTGCAGGTCCATCAGAGGATTCAACACCAGACTATGGGTATGAAATCATCATTCCTCAAAAGTCTGTCAGAATGGGAAGAGCATCAGATGTTCAAAACAGCTGTCAAAGCTCAACCATTGCTACCTCAACAGTAGTTGACCAAAGTAGCCCATTAACCACTGTTTCCACATCAACAAACACTGCTGACAAAAGTCCCCAAACAGTGGATAAAAGTCAGCATGTGTCCTCACCATTACCTCCTATTCCACCACCTTTTGAAGCCACTGCTGGGTCATCAAAGTCACCAGCAGTGGTTAGCTAAGATGATACACATTTGCAGCCTTCACCAACAAATGCCAGCATACCATACCAAGGAGATTTAATCTTCTTGAGATCTCATCCACCTGATCAAATCATTGGCAACATCAATGAAGGGGTGCTCACAAGAAGCCAAACCCAAAACATTTGTATTTTTGCTGGTTTTCTATCACTCCATCAGCCAGTCAAGTACCAAGAGGCACTGAAAGACAACAGCTGGGTAGAAGCCATGCAAGAAGAGCTCCAACAGTTCAAAAGACAACAAGTATGGGAGCTTGTACCACTGCCAAAAGATGTCAGTCCCATCGGCACAAAGTGGGTCTTTAAAAACAAAACTGATGAAAGGGGCATTGTTGTCAAGAATAAAGTCAGGCTTGTGGTTCAAGGTTACAGACAGGAAGAGGGGATTGATTATGATGAAACATTCTCCCCTGTAGCAAGATTGGAAGCGATAAGACTGTTTCTAGCCTTTGCTATCAACCACAACATGAAGGTGTTTCAAATGGATATCAAAAGTGCTTTCCTCTATGGTACAATTCAAGAAGAGGTATATGTCTGTCAACCTCCAGGTTTTGAGGATCCATTTTATCCAGATCATGTCTACAGGTTAAACAAAGCCTTGTATGGCCTGAAACAAGCACCTAGAGCCTGGTATGAAACTCTTTCCACCTTTCTACTCTCAAATGGTTTCAAAAGAGGTACCATTGATAAAACACTGTTTCTTAAATGGAGAGGAAAGGATTTAATGATTGTCCAAATTTATGTGGATGACATTATTTTTGGAAGCACATGTAACAAAATGTGTGAAGAGTTTAGGGAACTCATGACAGCTGAGTTTGAAATGAGTGCAATGGGTGAGCTGCAATGCTTTCTTGGTCTCCAAGTTCAGCAAATGCAAAATGGAACTTTCATTCATTAAAGCAAATATGCTAAAGAACTTTTGAATTAATTTGATATGAATGATTGTAAACCATGCAGCACACCCATGGCAACAAATAAGCTTGTCATGTCTGATGAAAAAGATGAGCTGATTGACCAAACACTTTATAGAAGCATGATTGGGTCCTTATTGTACCTAACTGCATCTAGACCAGACATCATGTTTGCAACATGTGTCTATGCAAGAAGTCAATCAGCTCCCAGAAAATCAAACCTCATTGCTGTAAAAAGGATCTTCAGATACATAAAAGGTGCTCCCACACTTGGTATCTGGTATCCAGCTAATGGGAATATCAAGCTTTCAGGTTTTTCAGACAGTGACTTTGCTGGATGTCACACCACAAGGAAGTCCACTTCAGGAGGGTGCCAGTTTCTAGGCGATTGCTTGGTTTCTTGGCAAAGCAAAAAGCAAGCAGCTGTTTCAACATCCACTGCTGAAGCTGAATACATTGTTGCTGCAAGCTGTACAGCCCAACTCCTGTGGCTTCAAAACCAGTTGCTGGATTTTGGTATCACTGCCTTAAAGACACCACTCATGTTGGATAGCCAGGCAGCAGAAAATATCATCAAAAATCAAGTTTCCCATTCAACCACCAAACACATCGACATCAGACATCATTTTGTGAGGGATTACTATGAAAAAGGTTTGATTTCTCTGCATCATGTCCCAACTAAAGACCAGTTGGCAGATGTGCTCACAAAAGCACTTGATACAGCCACCTTTGAAAGCTTGGTCTCTAGAATTGGGATGCTAAACATGGAATAACAAGCAACATCTTGTTTTTCTATGAATAAAAGCATTAAAATGTTTTCAGAAAATCAAAAATCCATCCTTAAAAATAGCTAAAAATGAAATTTTCATTAAAATCCTTAAAAGTCTGCCATAACCACTGCTTGTTCAAAAGTCTGCTCTGCTTCAAAGTCTGTCCACTGCTGAAAGTCAACCCCTGTTCCCTCATTTCTTTGATAAACACTGTTGTTCAAAAGCAGTATCTTATCCACTGATATGCTATCCACTGATAGTGAAAATCATCCACTGCTTTCCTAACCACTGCCTTCACCGGTAACTTTCATAAAAGTACTGTCCTTCATTTCATCAGGGGTTGTCACGTGGACAGTACATTGTGGTCAGACCTTTTGTAACCACTGCCACGTCAGCATTCACTTTTTCCTCTATAAAACCCCTACTCACCATCAAAACAGGGTTTTACTGTCGAATTGAATTCTCAAAAATTCTCTTCTCAAAGAAGTTTTTCCATCTCATTTCCTCACAAATTTCTTCGATCATCATTCTCAAAATGCCAAAATCAAAGCCATCTGCAAAACCCACCTCCAAATCATCGTCGAAAGCGGCCTCTCAAAAGGCCAATACCACTGAAATTCCACACAAGCCATCACTTCTGAGTCTTCTCACAAAACCCGGCACCACAGATGCTTTCGACTCCATCATCGACACAATGGCTAAATCAAAGTATAAAACTTTGTTAACAGCCGATGCACCAATTTACTTGGCAACCCAACGAGAGTTTTGGAAAAACGCAACCCTTGACAAACAAGGTGAAACTGTGGTAGCCATTAACTCCTCTTTAAAGGGTAAAGCTGTTCAAATCACGCCACAATCTATATCAGAAGTCTTTAAACTCGAGGATCAGCAATGTAACACTTCTTTCCCTAAAAACGAGTTAAAAATTGACTTCATTGAGAGAGGGTATGCAAACACAATGATGAAGAAAGCTACCTTACAAAAAGGTTTCTTTCCTTCTGCAACAAGTTTTTATTCCATACCCTCCTATTGTGTGTTTCAAACAAAACCACTTCTTTTAATGAAATACCATTAAAGATTCAAAATCTGGGATATGCTATTCTTCAAGCAGAAAATTTTAATTATTCTCGGGAAATCTTTAATGATTTGGTTAAAAATGTTGAAACAAAATCATTCTTACTGTTTCCAAGGCTTTTAAGTTATTATTTTGAAAAGAAATTCAGTAAGGATGATATTGCTGCAATACACCAAGGTGACTATTTTCAAATGAACAACTTAACTGCTGAAACTTTTACAAGAATGTTAACACCTTGCAAAACACAAGCAGAGGTGCCTGAGCAGAATTTAGCAGCTACCACTGCTCCTCAGGTATCTGCTGCTGAGCCCACTGCTCAAGGTGATCAAAGCAGCAGAACAACTGTTTTGAAACCCACACCTACAATCCACAAAAAGCCACACAAAAAGAAAAGTCAAAAACCCCCCAAACCCATCAAAAAGGCAACTCTGGAGGATGAGATACCAGAGCAACTGCCAGTGACAAAACAAAAGTCATAAGAAACCACTGCTGCTACTTCCTCACAGCAGTTGGTCAAAATATCTCAAACCATAACCGAAACTCCTCCTTCTTCTTCTTCTTCTTCTTCTCAAAAAGAACAGGTTGTACTCATAGGGACTCCACAATATGATGCTCTGGAATCACTTGTTTCCATCATCTACAGCCCAATGCCCGGGGCAAATTCTCTTTCTACACCCAACCTCACATCCACAATTCCCCCACAAACAAAATTTTTGTTGGATGCAATTGATTTGAACCAGGCACAAACCAGTCCTTCTCAATCACCTATTAATGAGAACATGCCTCAACAAATGACTGGGTCTGTTGTATCAATCTTTGCTAACCCACCAACACAACCTGAGGAGGTTACACCCCTTGAGTTACAAGTAACTCTTGGTGGTAATCCAAGTGAAGCAGCCACTACAACTGTTGAACCCATTGGTTTGCAGTTGGACAGTGGTTACATTAATAAGACTTCCTTGGAGGCAATTCCTTCCATAGCACCTCTGACATCTACCAGTGGACTTTTCTTGACCTCTGGCAACATCAAAAGACTGTCAAGTGTTGAAGGGAGAAGACCCCAGTACCAAGAAAAAGGGGCATCAGTGGTTAATGTTTGGAGTAAACTCCCTACCTCAACCGCTGATAAAACCACTGCTAGTGGGAAATCAGATGATCCCGTTAAATTGGATGATGGTTTAAAGTACCAGAAATTAACGGATCGTGTTGAAAAACTTGATAACTCTGTTGCAGAACTCAAAGATATGCTGCAACAGTTGTTACAAGTACAAAAGGTGCAATCCACTGCTGTTCCACCTCAAGCACCTGCTCCACCACAAGCACCTGCTACAAATGAACTCTGGAATCTATTTCAACCTTTTCTCCATCAACAAGCACAAATGGCAGATCAGCAACATGAAAAACATGTACTAAAGCTGAGAAATACAATGGAGTCTAGGTTCAAGAACACCCAGGCTGATCTCAAGGCTCTAAAAGCCCAGATCCTGCATACCACTGGCACTGCTCCTCCAACTGTCCTCTTTATTGATCAACTCCCTCCAGATAATGCCAAAAAGGGGGAGAAAATTCAGGAGTGGAAGAAGAAGGGAATAGATGATGGTCTTTACCTTGAACCAGAAAGAGAAAACATGACCAAAAATATCCCTTTGCCAGATGGTAGCAAGAAAATTGATGAGACCACAAATGCACTGGCAGAAGCAGTTGCAAGTGTCAAAAAGGATAGAGAGGCCAAGAAGAAAGCTAGGGTGGATTATCCAGATCAGGGTACTTCTGGGTCAAAGGATAATGAAAATCATGTTGATGAAAAGAAGAAGCCTACTAGAAAAGTAAGGCAACCCAAATCCATCCCAACCAGACGTTCAAAGTCTGCTCCAAAACCACCATCCAAAACAGCTGTTGTAACTCCTATTGTATCAACTACTGCTGGTACTTCAGTGGTTTCAACATCTGCTCTCACTTCAACACACACCACTTCAACACACACCACATCCACTGCTTTACCACCATCACCACCAAAAACAACATCACATGCTGCCAAAAAGCAGAAGACAACAGATGTTATAACATCTGCTGTAATGACAACAGTGGTTGAAACACCAGTTGTTTCAACAGTTGTTAGTCAATCACAAACCACTGCCACCCAATCTACCACCACTGTTCCACCCAAAACATCATCAGTCCCTCCTCAAACAAAAAGGAGAAGGCTAATTCTTAAAGATGATGACAATTCACCACCACCAACATCTTCAAAATCTTTGTCACTTGTCACAATACCCAAGCCTATTCCTCTCTCATCAGCACAAGTCCCACAACCCTTAGCTCCTGCAGGTGTTCAATTTCCTCTTGAGCTCATAGCAGTCAGAAAAGAAATCAAATCTTTCTACTATGAGGATGACCCTGCTAAAAGGAAGCTGCCATCAGTAAAAGGATATCCCAGGCCTAACAATATTGAAGAATATTTGAAAATCAAGGCTAAGCAAGCAGAGGATATCTCAAAAAGAAACACAAAAGGGAAATCTGATAGGGAAATACAGCAGAACTATCAATACTTGCTCACACAAGTCAGATCCCTGGAAGAATTTGCAAAAAATGTATGTCAGCAAATCTCAGAAAGAGCAGATGAGACTTTGAGAAAAGACTACATTGAAAGCATTAAGGCAACAAAGAAATACAAGGGAGAAAGGCACATGTACAAGGAGTGGACCATTCCTGAGCTTGAACAAGAAGCAGCCAGGATTCAAGAAATGATAAAGGATGAGGTCCAACACACTCCTCCAGAATGGTCAAAGTACAAGAAAAATGTGCCTGATAAAACACTTGAGCTGAAGAGAATGAAAGAGGAATTGGTTGTTGCTGGTTATGGGAACAAAAGACAAATAGCAAGATGGAAAGAAGATGTAGTCAGGGCTACCTACAAAAGGTTGGAGGAACTAAGAAAGAAAGATCCCAAAGTTCCTCAGAAGCCTGATTATCCTGAAGTAGAGGTTTCAAAAAGACCAACAAAGCTGCAAATCAGGAGAGCCACTGCTCTAACTGGTGCTGCTATCTACAAAAGAAAGCATCAAAAACCGTTGGTTACTGAATCAGTGGGTGAATTAATGGCAGGAGATGAGATTGTAAAGGAATGTATTAAAGTAATGTTAGCTGAATCTCTTGACCTGAATCAACTTGCAAGCACTGCTCAGACAGTGTTCAATAGGCCAGCATCTCCAAAATCCTCATCGAATAAAAATCTCCCAAGAAACCCACCAGGCTCAAAAGTACTAAAGTGGGTAACTGACAAACAGACCCATGTATTGACTCTGTTCAGGTCTGATGGAGAAGTGAAGAAAATAACAAGGGAACAAGCACTTGGCCTAAGTCTTGAAGATATGCAGGATCTCCTTGATCTTCCACTTGGCAGGGATGATGATGATACAGATGCCCTAGACTTTGAATTGCAACTTAAAGGTCAGATAAGGGAACTGTTGATGAGGCAATAAAGTTCCACAATAATGAAGGGTTTTGGCATTATCTGTTCCAGGGGGAGATTGTTGGGATTGAACCCTATCAGAGGAACAGATAATTAAAGCCAAAACTGGGTCAGAGCAGTGGATCCAGAATAAGCAGATGTTACATACAAGTTTCTCCCCTTGAAAGTGGTTTCAACATCTGCTGACCTCCTATCTGCTGATCGTGCAAACTGCTGACCTACAACTGCTGATCTAATAAAGGCCTGATGAAAGACTAAAGCTCTGCTGTTCATTCTACTGCCTTGAGTTAAGCACTGCTGATCCGGACAAGTACTGCTGGGTTCACAGCAGTGGAGGGATGCAGTAGTTGTTTATTCTGTCTTTATGTAATATAATGTAATAGCAGTAGTTAGCATAGCTGTGTTTGTATTGATCAGAGGTTAGAGTTTGTTAGGAGGTTAGATGTCACTTTCATGGTGACGTCAGCTTAAGATGCTCAGTGGTTTGCTAGTGCCTATAAATAGAACAGTGCTCTGTACTGTTCTATTAGCTCTTTGCAAACATCGTCTTCTCTGCACGAACAAACACTGAGCTCTGGCTAAGGGGGAGTTTGTATTCAGTCATTGCAATTGTAATCGTAATTGAAATAAATTCAATCTTTCGGTTCATTGTGAAAAATGTTTGATCAAAGCAATACTCTCGTTTGATTGTATGCAAAGTTTGTTTCCATCTTAATTCCGCTGCACAACTCATCCATTTCCATCTTAATTTCAAACGTAAAATACAATCAAAACCAAACTCAGATCCAACAGATATATATATATATATATATATATATATATATGGTAAGGTTCATGCGAGAACCACCTTTATTGCGAGAACCGCGAGAACCAATGTGAACACAACCTAAAATAGCTAAAAAAAAACCTAAAAAAAACTAACCCCCCCACCACACCCCCCCCCCCCCCCCACCCCCAAGCTAAAATGCTAAAAACTAAACCCACAAAAAACCTAAAAAAATCTTTAAAAAATCTAAAAAAAATTTTAATATTTTTTTATGTTAAAATCGTTACTTTTAGTAGCAAAAAAAAAAGTTAAAAAAAAAATTTTTGCTACTAAAAGTAGCGATTTTTTTATAAAAAAATATTAAAATAAAATTTGTGTGTTTTTAGCTATTTTTGGGCATTTTTTGTTGTGTTCACATTGGTTCTCGCGGTTCTCGCAATAAAAGGTGGTTCCTAACGGATCTTTGTCCTATATATATATTTCATATATTATACACTGATTTCAAAAGTATTTAATTTTATAATGTGATTACATTTGAAGAGAATCAAGAGATATATATATTTCATATATTATAACACTGATTCCAAAAGTATTTAATTTTAAAATATGATTACATTTGAAGAGATATATTTCATAAATTAAAAGTATTTAGGGGCTTACATTTGAAGAGATTCAAGAGATATATATATTTCATATATTATAACACTGATTCCAAAAGTATTTAATTTTAAAATGTGATTACATTTGAAGAGATATATTTCATAAATTAAAAGTATTTAGGAGCTGTTTGGTAGCCTCTGAATGGTCATTAAGAGACTATATCTTAATGGAACTATTAAGAATTTTACCAAAGAGAAGGTTAAAGAATGTGACATGTGATGATTTACCATTCAGAGGTTACCTCTTAACTATTCAGACTTGAGGTTACCTCTTATTCATTCAGAGGTTTTATACCATTAAGAGGTAGCATCTGAATGGTCATCAAGAGGCTACCAAACAGCCCCTTAGTTTTTGGTTGTCTTCTTCATTAAATATATGCGTCTACTCACATACAGACGTGACTCAGGTTGTCACCATAACTCTCTTATTATTGATCAGTCTATAAATAGGCGATCTTCTTATTCAAAATCTCACAAAACATATTAATTAAATCTATCTCCTTCAAGATCAAACTCAATATGATTCCATTCTTATCTTCTGCAAAATCTCTTCTTCTTTCACCCGCCAAACACTTCATCCATCACGACTTCCATGATGTCGTTCAAAAGATGCGATAGGCTTCTTTTCATGGTGCGTATATCCATGCATGCCGCTTTAATTTTCACTTTTTTTCTTAACTACGATTTATTATAGGGGTAACATTCTAAAATTTTTTAGTGTGTAAAGGGGCAATGAAATCAAAAAAACGTTAAAAATATTTTTTTACACTATTGCTGGAGCGTTAAAGAGCAGCGGGAGCTACCCCTCCGCCTAAGGTATATCCGCCCCTGATGATTTATAGAGTAAAACCAACCCTTAAAGATTTGGAAACCTCCAACTTGGATGCGCATCCAAAGTTTACCTCACTTATTTCTCGGCTAGCAGGGTTATGGGACGGGATAGTTACCGGAGATCCTGGTGCCCATGTGAAGATTTAAGCTTCTCAGACTAGTGGGTTAAGCCCGCCACTCGACTTTTCTTTAAGGATCCTAGACTGGTCCAACTTAAATTTTCAATTACTTTGATAATTAAAATGGTGGTATTAATTAATTAATTAATTGAAAGGGCTTTTATATATACATATTTATTGTTTTTGCAGATTATTCACGGTGTTGATAAGTTAGGGATCCGGTGGTACCGTCTGCCAGTGTTCTTGGGGCTGGTATACCTAGCCATACGGAGGTACCTTCATGACGAGTACAATTTGCTCAATGTTGGGAAAACACCGGTCAGTGTTCGGTTTAATCCGGTCGACTTTCCGTTCCGGACAGCTGACGGGAAGTTCAATGATCCTTTCAATGAAGGAGCCGGCAGCGAAGGGGCTTTCTTTGGCCGAAATATGCCACCGGTTGATCAGAAAGACAAGGTATAATTCTATACAAATGTCCACTACAAGACTCGAATACTAAATCAATACATAGAGATAAATACCAATTTATTCACAATGATACCATTAAGCTAGAATCCATATCGTAGGTACCCAACCAACTATAAACTGTCATAAAAGAATATGTCATAAAAGAATATGTAACAAAATTATATCAATATATCTTTTTGGCATGATTGCATAGCCAATCTCAATATACATTTAGTTTTATTACAAAACATTAAACTATCTATTGCTAGCCAGTCTCAATATACATTTAGTTTTATTACAAAAGATTAAACAATTTATTGCAATGAAGGTAAATAAATAAATTGTTTGACTTTTTTAATAAATGGTTAATATTATTTTAAAATTAATTTGTTACATACAAATTTGTTGTTATATACATAAAATCCATTAAACTTAGGTGGGTTTTCCCTCTAGAATTTCCATACACACACACACACATATATATATATATATATATATACAGAGGGATCAGTTGAGAAAAATATTTAATTGCGAAGAAAAAGAAAACATGGTACAATTGAAAAACATTAAATATTTTCTCTGTCTCATTTATTATTATCTTTGACTAATTAATAAATTGTAAAAACTATTATCATTCATAAAAAAAAAATTTGTCTACACACATCAAAATTTATCTTATACATTTTGAAATTTATCCAACACATATTAAAATTTATCTTACACATGTCAAAAATTATCCTACATTTTATCATACACAACTCACAATTTATCTTAATCTCTAACTTTTTGAAAAAAAAAATATATATTTTGAAAATAAGTTACAATTTAATGTTGTTAGCTATTAAAGAGATATACTACAAATTAATTATCTATATAAGTTTACCAATAAATCCTTACAATAACAATAAATACAAATATTAAATGAAACATTCCTATTAGTTAAAATTTCTTTTTTTCTTACAAATAATTTCTTCTTATTTGAATCATCCACTATATATATATATATATATATATATATATATAGGTTGGCTAACGTACATTACGGCTTAACGTACATCACGTACGACAGGTAATTACGCACGTTCATTTTAAAATCACGCACGTTATAACTCAAAAATCCAAAATCACGCATGTTGAAACACAATAATCACGCATATTGAAAGCATTAATCACGCATGTTATAGAACAAATCACGCACGTTGTTGTACGTGATATATATATATATATATATATATATATGGGGTAGAAAAGAAACACCCTTGAGTTAAGAAAATTTGAGAAAACCTTATGTAACAAAAAAAAATTCTAAAAAAATAGAGAATGTAAGTTACATGTTTTCGAACGTTCTGAGCAAAAAAAAAAAAAAAAAACTGACTAGATATTTTTTTTAAAAGTTGATTATTTGTATGTTACACTATTTTTTTAGTATATGTCAGATGTTACACAAAATTTTCAGCTTAAAAAAAACCACTCTGTGTTTTTTGGCTTAAAACATTTGAAAACATTTAACTTACATTCCCTAATTTTATTTGAAAAAAAGTTTGTTACATAAAGTTTATACAAAGTTTTCCTAAGTTTTTATCAATTTAGGTGGGTTTTCTCTCTATAATTCCCCTATATACGGAAGGGTCAGTTGAGAAAAAAAATTATTATTAATAAAAAGAATAAATGGGATAACTGTAAATATTAAGTTGTTATATCTCTCTTATTTATAATTATATTTGACTAATTAATTAGTTATAAAGAGTATTATCATTGACACTAAATTTTTTTACTACACACATCAATATTTATCTTATACATTTTGAATTTTTTCCAACACATATTGTATTTTATCTTATGTTGATGCAGTTTTTGTGTCCGATGCTGTTCGAATAGATTAGATTTATTTTATGCTGATTTTGTAATAGTTAGTGAAACGGTCAAACGAACATGTATTGACCCGCTCGTTTGAAGTGGTCAAACAAAAGGGTTATTCGTTTAACCGTGTGTGTTTGCAAGACAAGGGGGTGTGGCTATAAATACCATCCCTTTGTTCAGTTGCAACCAGATGAAGGTTTTAGAGTTTGGAGGAGAGATCACCACTTGGTCTCTCCCCGGATGTATGCTCCTTTGGTATGTTCCGGTTTAGCTTGTAATCTGGCCGCTTTGTAATGTTATGCTACCGAATTAATACAAGGAAGTTGTTTATCAGTCTCTAATCTCTCCTGTCTTGAACATAATCACATATTAATCACGGTTCATGGTCCGGAATCACGAAGCTACAATTGGTATCAGAGCCATGGTACCCGACTTAGTGAATCTAACCATTTACTAAGTCACATGTGCTCTTCATCAGTGATTTTTGTGATTTTTGTTCAAGATGTAAAAATGGTGTAAAGAGGAAAAACCCAGATTTGGACCCAAATATTCGGATCTGAGCTGAAACGGAACATACCAGAGGGTTGGGTTTTCTGTTTTACACCAAGAAAGTGAAGTTTTCATCTTGGTTTGAAGTTTTTTCGCCAGATCTGCAGAAGAACAGGTCGCTGTGTTGTTGAAGATGGTGGCGGCTGTTAAGAAACATTAGGGTTTCTTCACATCAGGTCCCACGAAGAACCATGTTGGTGCCTCCCTACTACGAACAACCCCTACTACGAACAATCCCTACTGCGAACAAACCCTACTACGAACAATCCCTACTACGAACAACCCCTACTACGAACAATCCCTATTGCGAACAACCCCTACTACGAACAACCCCTACTGAGTTCTTCATGGTTTGCACATTCTTGGTGGGCAAGAATGTCTGTTGTTTTGGTTGTTTCGGTTGCAGTGAATGGGTGGCGGTAATGGAGCTGGGTTTTTACCCTTGGCGGATGCACAGAAGTCATTTTTGGGGATTGTAGGGTGTTAATCATAGAGAGAGAAATGAAGGGTTTGATGAGGGAAGATGATGTTGGCGACTGTACACGGTGGATGTCGACAGGATCTTTTGTTTGGCAGCTAGGTCTTTTCGTTTGGGCCCACTTGGTGTGAGATGAAAATTTTGTTGAAATTGTTAGACTGAACAAAAAGGCCCAGTAATGTTGGACCTATTTGATTGGCCAAATTAATTTTGGGCTAGGATATATCATTCATCTCTTTTGGGGTCGGGTGTTCATGAAGCTTATTTGAATTAAGCTTTAACTTCAAATTCGTACGGGTTCGGGAGCGCGCGGGATGATGAGGCATGATGAAAACATGATTTTTACGTGGGGTAGTCACGGTTACTGATGCAAATATCAAAATTGGTGACTTGACTATTACGGGCCAAAAACGGTATATTTATTTCTGCACGTGAAAGTTTGTTTTGTTATCGGTGTTCGTAAATGCTCAAAAGAATTTTGTTTATTGTCATATTCTCGCATTTGGTAACGATTGAAGGAACCTAGAGAGCCAAGACCGGTCCTAACGAGTTCACAAAGTCGAAGAGTTATGCCTATGATGGAAGCTTTCGGATTAGGTGTTAGCAGAACTTTGGGGGGGATACAAGTCGGATCCTATGGGGCTAGGGGACTTTCATTATCAACTAGAATATGCAAAGAAGAAAGTCACTTTCGTGATTCTTAAAAAAAACTGAGAACATCTGAAAGATTCTGCTTAGTGGAGAGAATTTGTTCAGTGAAGTTGACGACAGTTCTGCTCAGTGGAGGGAATTTGTCAAGGTTTAGAGATTTCACCAAAGAAATGGGGGGATAAGATTTTCATATGTTAAATTTCTTCGGTAAATTTCTAAACGCAATCACAGGTAGTAGAGTTTGTGATTTTCTGGTGATACCAAAGGTTCGGTGTGGAATGTTTTGCACAGACACGTATTTGAGGATTTTAATTAATTCTCCAGCCAGCGTGAAGGGTTTTGCACGGAAACATACAGGTATCTAAAGTCAACAGTAGTTTCAAAGCGCTGTTCACTGAAGACCTGGGGAATCTTTATGAGATTTTACAAGGATCTGGGTGTAACTCAATTCGTTGAGTTTGCAAACGATGTACTTTGTCAAGCTGACATCCTAAGTACTGATGTTGAAGATCCGTAGTGCATTACGTGGTCAACTTCACAAAGGGGAGACAATGAGATCTGGATGTAGTTCAACTAAGCATGCTGGTTGAGCTTGCAAGTGATATACTCGGACTTCCTGAGTGTTGATGCTGATGAACAAAGTGCATTACTTGGTCGATTCCACAAAGATAGTTTACAGAAGACAGTTCACCAGAAAACTCTACCAATGTAATATGCTTGAATGAAATGGAGTTCTTATGAAAAGATCAAGACTTGATGCAGTTTTTTAAAGGATGAAACCCTTTATCAAATGCCGGTTGGAGTATTGGAAGATCAGCGGAAGATCGGTCAATTTAGCCTTGCGAGGAGATTGCACAACACCCAACACGGATACACTTACTTTGAGGGGGAAATGTTATACGAGAAGCTTTAAGGGTTTGGTATTGCTATGAAGACTCAAGTCAAGATACTACTTACCTAGATCATCGGTCAAGGGGGAATTTGTTAACACAGAGAAGATAACTTCAACAAATACTTGACTGAAGATCGATTGCAATTGCATTTTCAGCATTCGACAGCAACGGACAAGGGGGGATTTGTTGGTGCAGTTTTTGTGTCCGATGTTGTTCGAATAGATTAGATTTATTTTATGCTGATTATGTAATAGTTAGTGAAACGGACAAACGAACGTGTACTGACCCGCTCGTTTGAAGTGGTCAAACGAAAGGGTTATTCGTTTGACCGTGTGTGTTTGTAAGACAAGGGGGTGTGGCTATAAATACCAACCCTTAGTCATTTGCAACTAGATGAAGGTTTTAGACTTTGGGGAAGAGATCACCACTTGGTCTTTCCCCGGATGTATGCTCCTTTTGTATGGTTCGGTTAGCTTGTAATCGGGCCGCTTTGTAACGTTATACTACTGAATTTATACAAGGAAGTTGTTTATCGGTCTCTAATCTCTCCCGTTTAGAACATAATCACACACTAATCACGGGTCACGGTCCGAATCTTGAACCTACATCTTACACATGTCCAAATTTATCCTACATTTTATCCTAAACAGCTCGTAGTTTATCTTACACTCTAACTTTTTTAAATATATATACATATATATATATAGGGAGGAGCTAATGCGAGAACCACCCTTATTGTGAGAACCGCGAGAACCAATGTGAACACAACCTAAAAAAACCTAACCCCCACCCCCCCCCCCCCAAAAAAAACCTAACCCCCCCCCCCCCCCAAGCTAAATGCTAAAAACTAAAACCTCCAAAAAACCTAAAAAAATCCTAACCCCCCACCCCCCAAGCTAAATGCTAAAAACTAAAACCTCCAAAAAACCTAAAAAAATCGTAACCCCCCACCCCCCCCCCCCCCAAAAAAAAAAGCCTAAACCCCCCTCCCCCACCCCCCAAAAACCTAAACCCCCCCCCCCCCCACCCCAAGCTAAAATGCTAAAGACTAAACCCCCAAAAAACCTAAAAAAATCAAAAAAAAATCTAAATTTTTTTTTAATATTTTTTATGTTAAAATCGCTACTTTTAGAAGCCAAAAAAAAAAATTTTTTTTTTAAATTGTTTTTTTTTTTTTAATTTTTGGCTTCAAAAAGTAGCGATTTTTTTATAAAAATATTAAAAAAAAATTATGTGATTTTTAGCTATTTTTAGCCATTTTTTGTTATGTTCACATTGGTTCTCGCGGTTCTCGCAATAAGAGGTGGTTCTCGGATGATCTTCTCCCTATATATATATATATATATATATATTGAAAGTAAGTTACAAATTTAATGTAGTTAGTTATTAAAGAGGTAGACTACAAATTAATTATCTATGTAAATTTACCAATATACCCTTACAATAACATTAAATACAAATATTAAATAAAACAAAATGAATCATTCTTATTAGTTGAAATTTCTTTTTTTTTTCTTACAAAGAATTTTCTAATTTAAGCCCTATATATTGAAATGTTTAAATACAAAAGACTTTTAATGTGCAACATTTTTAAGAGTTTTTTTAATATTTACGTACATGTATATTGTTAATTCTTAAACTAATACATATGTTATAGTATGAAACATATATGTACGATACTTATTTTTCAACTTTAAACACGTATTTTACACATATGTACACTAGAAATAACATATTTAGAACCATCGTCTTCCTTTAGATACATATATCTATAATCATTTATACACATTTGTATGTATATATACATATTAAACATAGATGTACAATACTTATGTTTTAATTTTAAACACGTATATTCATATATTTATCATTCAAGATTGGCAATATAGCATTTGCATTATCAACTATACATATATATATATATATAAAAACTGATAGAAACAACTCTGATTTTTCAAAAAAGAATTACATTTTTGCTTAGGGAAAATGTGTGGTTTAGAGTGTTTCTCAATTAGGCTAGTGACTCTCACACATTTCTAACCCTCTATACACACACACACACACAGGTACGGGATCAAGAGAAAATGCCTAAAAATGTGAGAACGCATCCTGGCCCAATACGTGGCGCGGGATATGATCAGAGCGTGAGGGGTTTTTTTGTCTTTTCAATCTTCTTTTTATTTCCCAATTTTGCGTAACATGCTTCTTCATTTTTGGCGTCTAAGATTGTTTTGGCGTTAATTATATTCATTAACTAATTGGCGTTTTATTTTTTCTTAGATCCGTCACGTTGAATTAATTGTTTTTGTGTCATATAGATGATTTTTTTGGCGTTATAGCGTTTCCCTGATCAATTTATTGGCGTTTGTGGCGTTGTTAATAATTCACTACGATTTATTAATATTTCATAATATTTCAATAAGACCAAATGTTTTATGGCGTTTAGTCAATTTTTTTGGCGTTTAATACATTGACAAGGTGCTTTGCCAGCACCCGTTCTCACAGTTTTCATGCTATTAACGTTTTGGTGTTTGTAGTTTTTGGCGTTTTATATAATAATGTATTTTATTAGTAGAGAATTAGATAACAAACAACAGATAATTAGATAACAAAACAATAGAAAATGAAAAAGAAGAAAAAAACTAAAAATGGTAATCTAATTTCTCATCCAAATCTTCACTGTCATCAGCCTCTTCTTCCTGAATTTGTTTTGGCATTTTGAACCTTTGAATACCTTAGCTAGATGCCAACTTACCTAGATAACGCTCGTCTTTTTAGAGGAAGCTTTGTTAGTGGCATCCTGTTTTTTGGTGTGATATTCTTGTTTGGTGGTATGTCATTGAAGATCAACTCCTGCTTGAATTCTATTTATAATAATGGAGTCCAAAATAGCATTTACACTGGTATTGATCCCTTCATGCCATGCATATATTCATCAAGAACAAAGCTCATATGATGACATATCGTCATCAGTCTCTTTTTTCTTGAATATTTGTACATCTCATTCAGCAAAAGCTTATAGAGATACCCACCTCAGAGAAGAATCCATTCAGTGAAAGCTTTGTCATCTGTGGTTTTTTTAACTATTTTTTTGGCGTTTAAAGTGAGTGGTTTCTAGGGAACATGGCGTTTGTTTTCTGGATGTGATCAATTCATTATGTAGAGACCTCTCTCTTATAGGAGTTTTTTGACGCGTAGTTTAGGCGAGATTTTTATTATAATAAATTATAGTAATAAAGTAACCATCTTTTCAGTTATTGTGTATATTTACTGTTTTGTTCAGCTTTATCAGTTCTAGGGTGATAGACGTCTCATCTTCCAAGTTTGACGTTTTTTTTTTAAATGGCATTATGTAGACCAAGATGACAAAATACAATAACAGAGAAAATATTAAACAGGAAAAATAATTTTTATTATTTTTGGCGTTTTGTAAGCAATAACTTTTTGTAGTATTTTTTTGGCGTTTTGCAACTAAATGGAGAAATATAGCATTTAATTATCTTAAGAAAAAAAAGATTACACAGAAGAAAACCAAACAACCAAAAATTAAAACTTCTCGTCAGAAGGTACTTTATCCGAGAAGTATCCATCACTTCCGTCGGCTTCTTCCTCGGAGTCTTCATCTAGACTTTCATCCATGTCATCACCTTCACATTCATCGGCTTCTTGTTCCTGAAGATTCTGAAGCCTCAATTTGAACATGTCCTGCATCAACGCCATTTTGAGTCCATGTATGTGTTCAAACAAGTGGCGTTGTGCAATTCTTCCATGAACCCAATCCCCTACTTTGTCATGATGTGTTCAAGCAGGTAGTCTTCCTGCTCTCTACTGTCATATATAACGGTCACCATGTCTGTTTTCTCATCAAAACGCCATGATGTCATGACTGGGTCCGATTTTCCATCTGCTTTGATTGGTCCAAATTTCCTTGTTAATGTTTTTATAAGCTTATGTGTTTCATGACATTCGTTATCCAGAGCGATGCCAAGTGATAGGATACCTCTTTGTACCTCTTCTTCCATCTTCAAAATTGCCTTGATCTTCCTAACATACACCCTCATTCTGTTGTTAAAACGTAGGACGAATCGCCTGATTGCCAGAGTGTATCTCCACCAAACGATGGTTGCCATTTTTGGTGTTTTGGTTAAACTTGGCGTTTTTGGTAAAAGATGTTTTTGCAGAATGATAGATTGAAGTGATTATGGAAGTGATGTTTAACGTTGTTTATATAATGATATTTTTGGCGCGTAATTTAGGAGGGAATTTCTTCTAATAAATGTTAATAACTGAATTTCAGTTACTGTGTTGTTTCCTCTTCCTGTAATCTCCAACGCGTTTTATCACTAATTTTTGGCGTTTTGTATTTAATGGCGTTTTATTAGTTTTGAATGACGTGTTATCATTTTTTGTTGGCGTTTTGAATTTGAGCGGTAAAAGACCCTTTTACCATTAATGAAACGCGTCCACTTAATAGCATTTGTGTTATTTACGATAACGCCACCACGTCAATCTAGTACATAGATTGTTTTGATCTGACGATCCATAATCGTTCTCATTATTCTCACACTTTCCCCCGTTTTCTCTAAATCCTGACCATATATATATATATATATATATATTATTTTATCCCTTTTGCTTTCAATGTATTTTCTTAGGCCCCTCTGAATATATTCCTCTAATGTTGGAAGCATTTAGGTTTTTGTTAATAGGGAATTTATTTAATTCTTTCATTTGTTTGATTTGAACTCGATTTACAAACTTAGGTGTCTCTAAAGGTTTTGTCTTTATCGATGAGCCACCAACTCCATTGATAACTAAGGTTTAGTTATCTTCATAACTGTTTCATAAATACATAGATCTCGTTGTAATAAGCTAACCAACTGGGGTAGCCTAGTTGGCCAGCCTCACCCATCTCTTCCCCAGAGACCCGGGTTCGAATCCTGTGGCCGGTAGTCCACACAGGCTCTTCGATCTCGGTGGGTAATCACCGCCAGACAGCTATGGGGCTGGGCTAGCTTGTGGAGTGAGATCACTCCAGCGGTTGGGAGGACCGTGCAATATCCCCCCCCCCCCCCCCCCCCCCTCGTTGTAATAAGCTTTATAATCATACATCTTCCCTAACGCCAATCGATAACATTTAACACTCGAACATATACTCTCTATACAATTGCAAGCTAAGCTAGTTTTATATATGTATATTGTTTTGTAATAACATGGGGGTATGATTATATATTTACATATACAAATGACAACAGGGTGGTTGGATCGGAACTTTTTGAACCAAGTGATCTGAATAATAAGTAATCCTTCAAAGTATAATTAAGTAAAGTTATATTTTTTTTTTCTGAAAGTTATATAATAATCTTTTTTTTAAATATAAAGTACATTCACGATTTTCCTTAATCATTGAGGAAAAAGCACATTACTTTTTGGGTATGTGCAAAATACAACAAATTCCTTTGACCATATCTTAAACTAAAACTATAGTAAGACATGTTAATGATGGCTTTAAAACACTCATATACAACTGTTGGTTATTCAGGACCATACAATTCTCTTCCTTTGACGAAATGAAATACAATATAAGATACTTGTGTCAATGAGTAAGTCGGCATTTGTCTATTTTTGAGATTAATAAAATATAAACACCAGAATCGCTTTTAATCAACTTAGAAAATCATTATATTTAACTCAACTTAGATCTCATAGAATATATTTAATTATTTATTACGAGCAGTGAACAACGTATAAAAACAACGAATTAATTAATCCGGCTTCTATCCTCCACTTGTGGTGGAGTGGTGGAAAGGATTTGGTTTTCCTAGGATGGCCAAGTTCGATCCCCACACCCATCACATTTGGGGGAATGGCAATGAACGGGTGGAGGGCCAGTTGGTTCGAAACCCGGGAGCCACCCCGAGTTTTCTATTACAGTGCATTTACTCCAGAGAGTCCTCGACTCTTATGGAGGGTGCAACTACACGCTCCCGGTTAATCGGGTGGGCAGTGGGCTGGAAATTTTCTCGGGGAACGCCTTAGCCAAACTCTGATGCACCAAGCGTGGGCCCGGTTAAGACAACATAGCCTTGGATGCCGGAGTGGGGCGGAGGGGCCTACCCGAGTTATAGGGTAGGTGCGATCTCTATCGCCTGTTATAGAAATATCGCCGTTCAAAAAAAAAATTAATCCGGCTTCTGCAATTTGAATATAATTTAATTTAATAGGGACAGGATTGATGCTAAGATAAATAAATATTAAAACATTGTCACTTTTTACACCTTGTATAATTAATGGAGCTGTTGAACTAACCAGCAATTATATAATGCTTCTTAAAAAAATATCTTTTGTTCAGATTTTTAAGTAGATACTGAACATGAATAAATATATACTGTTGATCAGTTATGTTTAAACATGTTGGAAAACATGAAACACATACCTGTTATAGCATTCAAAGCAGTAGAGAATCCAGTCAGAGATCCAGCCATAGAGTTCGACATAGTTGTCAGGATGATCCGGTTCCTCCTTAGGGTGTAAAGTGATGATGGTGATGAAACCGAAAGTATGGTTGATTTCGGTTAGGGAGAGAGAGATACGAATTTGATGTTATGAGGGTTTGTAATTGTGTAATGTGTCTAACCCTTTAACTCTCCAATAAGCCCCTTATTTATACACCCAAGAGGAAACCTAATTAGTTAATAAGGGTAATATGGTCCATCAACAATTACCAACTAATTATTAATAGGTTATTAATATATTTTGATCTAATATAATATAAATGATTATAAGGCTACAAGATTAAATATTACATAAATAATATATTTAATCTCACATTCTCCCACTTAGCCGAGTAATCATTTATCATGAGTATTAGGTAAGCCTGGCCAGGAGTTAACACTCATTTTAGCCTTAAACCAAGAACTATAGCAGAGAAATACAGCCGTTGAATCATTATTCGACTCAGGACCCCCATTAGTCATACTATAGCCTCAATTTAAAACCTAATAGTTACGATCAAAATATGTATAAGCCCTTTAGCGTCTGATTTGTATTTATATTTGTCTATATGTCATTACACCGGCAGAACATATGTTAGAGACATACAAAATCAAACTGAGGAAATTTTATTAATTAAAACATAAGCTAGTACAATATGCCATTAAATAAGGTCTTTAGTAAGTCCCATATTCGATACATGTTCTTCGAAAACTTTAGGTGGGAGACCTTTAGTCATCGGATCCGCAAGCATATCTTTAGTACTAATATACTCAATACAAAGATTATTTTCCTCAACTCGTTCACTTACGAACAAATATTTTGTATCGAGATATAAACCAGCTCCAGTCGAACTGTTACTGTTCGAGAAACTAACGGCAGCTGAGTTATCACAGTAAAGCTTCAATGGTCTAGAAATGGAATTAACGATTTTGAGTCCAGTGATCAGATTTCTAAGCAACATTCCATGACAGGTCGCGTTGTAAACAGCAATGTACTCTGCCATCATTGTGGAAGTTGTAGTTAACTGTTGTTTATGACTCTTCCATGAGATAGGTCCGCCTGCTAACATAAAGATGTAGCCCGAAGTGGATTTCTTGTCATCTTTGCATTTGGCAAAGTCAGAATCAGAATAACCTACCACTTCTAAATGATCACTTCTTCTATAAGTCAGTTTATAGTCTTTCGTCCCTTGCAGATATCTAAGGACCTTCTTAGCTGCTTTCCAGTGATCTAGGCCAGGATTAGTCTGATAACGACCTAGCATTCCAGCAATATAAGCGATATCTGGGCGAGTACAGACTTGAGCATACATCAGGCTCCCGACTACTGACGCGTAAGGTATCTGGCTCATTTGCTCCTTTTCAACCTCTGTTGTCGGACATTAGAATGAACCGAAAACATCTCCCTTAACTACTGGAGCGACGGAGGGTTTGCACTGTTGCATGTTGTAACGTGTAAGGACACGATCTATGTAAGTCTTTTGAGACATTCCTAAGATCCCTTTCTGTCTATCTCGGTGAATTTCGATGCCAATGACGTAAGAAGCATCTCCGAGATCCTTCATGTCGATGTTATGCGAGAGTAACCGCTTCGACTCATGCAACATGTCTAAACTATTACTTGCCAATAGAATATCATCTACGTAAAGGACAAGTATAGTAAAGTTACTCCCACTCATCTTGAGGTAGGTGCATTGATCCACTTGATTCTTCATAAAACCTTGCCTCTTCATGACTTCATCAAACTTGAGGTACCATTGACGTGATGTTTGTTTTAACCCATAAATGGATTTCTTCAACTTACAAACTAGATGCTCCTGACCTTCAGGTTTAAAGCCTTTAGGTTGTTTCATGTAAACATCTTCGTCTAAGTCTCCGTTAAGGAAAGCAGTTTTGACGTCCATCTGATGCAGCTCTAAATCAAAATGAGCTACTAGGGCCATAACGATCCTTAATGAATCTTTACGAGAGACAGGTGAAAACGTCTCTTGATAATCAATTCCCTCTTTCTGAGTGTAGCCCTTTGCAACCAATCTCACTTTGTAGCGTTCAACGTTCCCATTCGGATCCAGTTTTGTTTTGAACACCCATTTACAACCTACAGGTTTGGCACCATTGGGTAATTCGACTAAATCCCAAACGTCATTTTTCTTCATGGATTCAAGCTCATCAATCATTGCTTTGTTCCATTCAGAAGACTGATCACTGCTAATGGCTTCATTATAAGAGATAGGATCATTGAGCTTTCCAGCATCCATTTCAGTCAGGTAGGTAACATAATCATCCCAATTAGTAGGCCTTCTTTGGCTAGATGACCTCCTGAGTTGATTATCGGGTTCAGCGTTGTCTTGGTTTTGAGCGTTTGATGTGCCTTCATTATGAGGTATAATGGGTTCTGATTGTGGAGATGGAATTTGTGCAGTGACTTCAGGTGCAGTTGCATGGGGTACAAGAGGAGTAAACGGAGTAATGATAAGCGACGAGTCTCTCCCCCCCCCCCCCCCGCGTCTTGTACTTCTTGCAATTCTTCGTAAGGGTTGGTACTGCTCCCACTGACCTTGAAATCCTCCAAGAACGCAGCACGCTTGGTTTCAACAATACGGGTGACATGGGAAGGACAATAGAAATGATAACCCTTTGAATGATCAGGATACCCGATAAAGAAGCAGGTAACTGTTTTAGGGTCAAGTTTCCTTAGGAAAGGATTATAGAGTTTTGCTTCAGCAATGCAGCCCCATACTTTCATATATTTAAGACTCGGTTTCCTTCCTGTCCAAAGTTCATAAGGAGTTTTAGGGACAGACTTAGAAGGAACTCTATTGAGTATATGAACAGCTGCTTTTAACGCTTCAGTCCAGAGGAATAATGGTAAATTTGTGTTGGCTAACATACTGCGCACCATGTTCATAAGGGTACGATTTCTTCGTTCAGCGACACCGTTCTGCTGAGGTGTACCAGGCATGGTATATTGGTTCACAATCCCCTGGCCCTTACAAAACTCATAAAATGGACCAGGAGCTTGACCCACATCAGTATGTCTTCCATAATATTCACCGCCTCTGTCTGATCTCACAACTTTAATCTGACGATCTAATTGCTTTTCAACTTCAGCTTTATAATCTTTAAAAGTTGTAAGAGATTCAGACTTTTCCTTTATAAGATACAAGTACATGTAACGAGAATAATCATCAATGAAAGTGATAAATGAAGTATGTCCTGTTATACCAGCGATTTGATAAGGACCACTAATGTCAGTGTGAATGAGTTCTAATAAATTAGAGCTCCTAGTGGCACCTTTCTTATTCGATAATGTCATTTTGCCTTTGAGACATTTGACACATGTTCCAAAATCAGTAAAATCGAGAGGAGGTAAGACTTCATCCTTTATGAGACGACTTAATCGTTCTCTTGAGATGTGGCCTAAACGTTGATGCCACAACATAGATGAAGTCTCTAAGTCTCGAACCTGTTTCATCTTTGTGAGTGATTCATTAATATTATATGACAACAAAGATTTGGAAAAATTATCATCTAGTTCTGATCTATAGAGACCACCATCCAGAATGCCAGTACCATAAACAATGGAATCATAGAGAATAGAGAGTTTGCGATGACCATGAGAAACGACAAAACCGTCCATGTCTAACTTTGGTCCTGATACAAGGTTCCGAGTTACCTCAGGAACATATAAGGTATCATAAAGTTTAATACACAAACCAGTTTTCAAAAATAATTGTAATGTTCCTATGGCCTTCACTTCTAATTCCCGATCATTTCCAACTTTAAGTGTTCTTTGGTTTCTTCCCAGCTTCCGGATTGTAAGGAATCCCTGAAGTGAATTGGTAACATGAACCATAGAACCAGAATCAAACCACCAAGAATTAGCAGGAACATTTAAATTAAAGGACTCAAGTATCATGAAAAAATCGTTACCTTTCTTAGCCAGCCACTCCTTGAAGTCAGGGCATTCCTTTTGCTTATGTCATGTTTTCTTACAGAACTTGCAGTAGGGTTTGCCTAAGGAGTTTTTAGAGCTGGAAGGTGCACTTCTATTAGGAGTTGGATTTGGCTTTTGAACCTTAGAAGCATCCTTTCTTTGATAATTGTGCTTCCTCTTCTTTGAGCTGGAGGTGGTGAAGTTAGCAACATCAGTAGTGCGATCCATCTTCATACGCTCTTCCTCCTGCACGCACATAGCGATCAGCTCACTCATCGTCCATTTGTCCTTCTGAGTGTTGTAATTGATCTTGAATGCTTTATAGGACGAAGGAAGCGAAGTGATGATGAAGTGAACAAGAAAACCATCACTGATCTCCATCTCTAGGCCCTTCAACTTATTGGCCATGTCATGCATCATCATGATGTGTTTGCGAATGCCACTCCTCCCATCATACTTAGTCGTCACCAGCTTGAGGATAAGAGTGCTAGCGTGTGCTTTTGATGTTCCCTTGAATTGATCCTCCACAGAAGCCAAGTAGGTTTTAGCATCTTCAGAATCAGGAATGGCCCCTCTGATTGAGTTATGAATGGACTGCTTCATGAACATGAGAGACATGCGGTTACACCTAGTCCACTTATCATGAAGTAACTGCTCAGCAGCAGTACTTGTAGCAGTAAGGTCCGCTGGCTTATTCTCTCTTAGAGCATAATCAAAGTCCAGCAGTCCAAGTGTAAGCATGAGGGCATCCTTCCATGCAGCAAAGTTATCACCAGTCAAAGGTGGAATCCCCTGATTGGGTGCTGATAGTGGAAATAAGATGAGCAAGTTATGATACTAAGAAAGAAGTCTTAATGTGATCTAAGGGCATGTTATACTAAGGCAGGCATAAGTAATGACCATTTCAATTATGAAGCTGTGATAATGTCTATTACTAACATCAAAATAATAGACTTAGTAAAATTCTATTTAAACGAAGACAAATCAGCTTTGGCCAGAAGTGTAATCATTTAAATATGTGTGCAAAGTAATTGTGACAAATCAGCTTTGGCCAGAAATGAGACAATCACTTTAGTTATGCACTTGTCAAGCATGCTAAACATAAATGAATTAAATCAGCTTTGGCCAGAATTAAGACATTTCACGTTTGTAATGCATACTTAACATAGCTTTTATAATACTTGAACAATAAATAGATGTATTAAATCAGCTTTGGCCAGAATTAATACATCAGAAGCTCATTCAAGTTAATCTATTTTGGTTTTGTAAAAAAATTATCTGATTCTGATTAATTAATTAAGTATTAACAAAACCAAGTATTTAATAGCAAACCACCTGTTAGCGCGGATCGAACTGAGTTATGAGATCTTTTAGGTCACATTAAACAGCTTAAAAAATAATGAGGTTTCGAGTTGGGTCTCGAGTCAGGTCTCGACTGAGTTATGAGATCTCGAGTCAGTTATGAGGTCTCGAGTCGCAACCTGTTGTCTCGAGTCGGAACCATGGTCTCGACTATCGTATTTTATGAGATCTCGAGTCAATTATGAGGTCTCGAGTCGAGACTGTTGTCTCGAGTTGTGAAGTTTTGAGCCCTTATGATTTCGAGTCGAGACCTTGTAGTCTCGAGTCGAGACCTGATGGTCTCGAGTCGTAATCTTCTGGTCCTGAGTTGTAAACTTCTGGTCTCGAGTTGTAAAGATTTGATGACCTTTATGATTTCGAGTTGAGACCTTGTGGTCTCGAGTCGAGATCTGATGGTCTCGAATCCACTGTTAACAGCTGTTTATTGTGATAGTAACTGAAAACTCGAACTTTTAGGGATTGTGAGATAATGTTTCCTATTTTATTTTTGATCTAAACTTATCAAAAGATTTCGAAAATAATAACTGAAAATCCATTAACAGTTTTCGAAAATTTTAATAGATAAAATTAAGATCAAAATAATAAAAACACCCACTAATCCAAATTATATTCCAAATCTTAGGGAATTTTCGAGTTTTCTTAGAACATTATGATGAACCCTAAAAAATTAAAAACATAATTCTGGAAATCCGAAACCTGAATTTTTAATGGTTTTGTAATGGATTTCGTGACAACAAGTTTAACCCTTTATGATTTCGAGTCAATTTATCAAATAACTTTTTCCGAAAACAGGGATTTCGGCAACAAGGAACTCGAAAACAGTTTTGATTTTAAGGCTTTAAAAAACTTCCGTTTTCCAGATTTTTTTTTATCCCAGAATGATGGATACGAAAAACAGAACTGATTTATCAACATATGCTCTGATACCAAATGTTGATCAGTTCTGTTTAAACATGTTGGAAAACATGAAACACATACCTGTTATAGCATTCAAAGCAGTAGAGAATCCAGTCAGAGATCCAGCCATAGAGTTCGACATAGTTGTCAGGATGATCCGGTTCCTCCTTAGGGTGTAAAGTGATGATGGTGATGAAACCGAAAGTAGGGTTGATTTCGGTTAGGGAGAGAGAGATACGAATTTGATGTTATGAGGGTTTGTAATTGTGTAATGTGTCTAACCCTTTAACTCTCCAATAAGCCCCTTATTTATACACCCAAGAGGAAACCTAATTAGTTAATAAGGGTAATATGGTCCATCAACAATTACCAACTAATTATTAATAGGTTATTAATATATTTTGATCTAATATAATATAAATGATTATAAGGCTACAAGATTAAATATTACATAAATAATATATTTAATCTCACATATACATTATTGTGATTCATATATATCTTATTCTATTTGGTTAATTATCCAGTGGTATAGAGTAGAAAGTGTTTTTAACCTAAAAAGTGTAAGGGCTCATCAAATCTGGCGCATGTCTTGAGACGAGAGATATATGCATCAATATATAATATATATTTGCACAATAATTACACACAAGTTATCCAACGTATTGTCGTTCAAAAAAAAGTTATCCAACGTATATAAATTACTAAGCACAATATTACGCAACGTATATAAATTATAACTACGCACAATATTACTCAACGTATCTAAATAATTACGCACAATATTACGCAACATAAATTTCTTTCAAATCTTTTTAATTTTAATAACAATAATCTTCGATTATCAATTGGGGTCCGTTCATCCTTGTTCGCTTACAATGAACGGTTGGTTATATATACACCAATTGTGAAGACCAACACATTTCCATCGATACAGTTGCAAACTTTCTATGTTTACATAGTGATGCTTAACTAATTACAAATACAAATTTTATATAACATAGACTTTCTAATAATAATAATAATAATTCTAAAACTTTAACCTTCCATAGACATACATTTTCAAAGTTGGTCAAATAATTAATTAAGGCTAACAAATTCGATGGTGCAAGAAAATGTATTCAACTCCAAGTTTTATATATGCAGTTACTACAACCAGATCCTATGGTGGTGGCAACAAAGCTCTTGACACGCAGAGAATTTAAAGGTACTGGAAAGCAGTTCAACATGATTGCTGCTTCATGGATTCAATTCATGATTCATGATTGGATCGATCATCTAGAAGAAACCAACCAGGTTTACTTTACTTGCATGCGTTCAAGAATTTGTTGGTCTTCAAGGTGGTATAGGGTTTTAAAAAGTGTTTGTATGTGGTTTATGAGAAAATAAGTGTTTCTAGGTAGTCCACTACTAGTACATCAAATGGACTTTAATCAAATTTGTCAAAGTCCATCCACAATCGTACAAGCGGACTTTAACCGTTTTTTTTTTTTTTTCAGAATTATCATGCTAGCTAAAGTCCAAACAAGCATAACAAAGCTAAAAGCAGACTTTACAAAGTCCGCTTGTATTATGAGCGGACTTTGTCAGATTTAGTTAAATTCCGTTAGGAACAAGGATACTCCCTTGAACCACCTACAACGCTCTTTGAAACTCTAAACCACCTAAACGACCAAAAATTAAAATTCATGCATTCGATCGTATTTATCTATCCTTAATCTACTAAAATGCATGAAGTGTTAACATATGACTATGGATTTTTTTTTTCAGATTGAGCTGAAGGCACCTGCAGAAGTAGCTAGTCAGTGCCCTCTTAAATCCTTTAAATTTTACAAGACTAAAGAAGTCGATACAGGATTTTATGGTATCAAGAAAGGTCATATTAACATCAGAACTCCTTGGTGGTATGAAAACTTAATTATATCTCCTTTTCAACAAGTTTCATATATTACTACTACAAATGCCATCATGATTTTATTTTAATATTTTGCAATAAATTATTGATTGCTAAGTACTACTATATAAAAAGAGTAAATTGTCATTTTAGTCCCTGAGGTTTGACCAAAACTGTCACTTTAGTCCAAATAGTTTTTTTCTTGCCATTTTAGTCCATATAGTTTTGTTTTCTGTCATTTTAGTCCCTGACTTTTGTCATTTTTATCCAACCCACTAACTCCATTCAAAAAAATTAGTTAACTTAGGTGAATTTTGGCCAAACCACATTTTTCTTTCTTTTTTTTGTAGATGCGATGGTATGGGGATGGTGTTGTGCCGGTTTACAGTGAAGATGATGGCGGTGGTTGTTGGTTTTACGATGATGGCGGCGGTGTTGGTTGATGACGTGGGTGGCGGAAAAGTGGCCGGTGGTGATGGAAATGGTGGGTGGTGATGGTGGTGGGGTGGGCGTGGGTGGTGACAGTGCAGGCAGGTGGTGGTGGTGGTGATAGAAGGTTGTGATGGGGTGGGTAGTGGTCGATGAAAATGGCAAAAAATGACAAAAGTCAGAGACTAAAATGGCAGAAAACAAAACTACTTGGACTAAAATGGGAAGATTAAAACTATTTGGAATAAAGTGGTAATTTTAGTCAAACCTTAGGGACTAAAATGAAAATTACTCATATAAAAATAGTGACACGTACGGAAACAATAAAGATATAAAGTTGTAAACATTTGAGTTCAAAGAAATAATATGGAAAAGCAGAAAATAGGAACTTGATTATACTGTTAATTAAGAAGCGAATACGACATTAAGAGGAAGGATGTTTCAGGGACGGGAGCGCGATATATGGAAGCAACTCGACTAAGTTGAAGAAACTGAGAACATTCAAAGACGGGAAACTAAAGATTGGAGAAGACGGCCTCCTCCAACATGACAATGATGGAGTTCCATTATCAGGCGATGTTCGTAATGGTTGGATTGGTCTATCAACCTTACAATCTCTCTTTATCCTAGAGCACAATAAAATATGCGATGAGTTGAAGGTTATAACTATTCAAACAACTTATTTCAAACTCATTAGTCATTCTCATTTGAAAATTAACTAATCATTTTATCAGAAAGAGGATCATACTTTGAGCGATGAAGATCTATATCGTCATGCAAGACTAGTAACTTCGGCTGTCATTGCCAAGATTCACACCATCGATTGGACCGTTGAGCTTCTCAAAACAGACTTGCTTCATGTAGCAATGAGAGCTAACTGGTAAATTAGTTGAAACTACAAAAAAAAATTTATTTTCAGGTTTTTTTTTAAATATAAGCGGTTCTAGGAGATTTTTGTACTTGTGTTGGTTTCTAGCGAGTCTGCTAGTCAATGGAGCAGGCACAATTGGAGTTCGCTAGTCATAGGAATAGACTCATTTCGTTTAGTTTTGTCATGTCAGCGTATTCAAGTAGTACGCTTGTCACGTTAACCAGAACACTTCCAAAATCGTGAAACTAGAACACTTCCAAAACCTTCTAGAAGCACTTATCATTTTGCTAAAACATCCGGAAATAAAAAAAAATGAAACTAATTATGTAGGGTACTATCTAATTGTGTGTTTAATTTCTTGAAAATGGTATGATTCAGGTATGGGCTATTGGGTAAAAAATTCAAGGACAAATTTGGGCATGTTGGAGGAGCCATTTTAGGAGGTATTATAGGGTTAAAGAAACCCAATAATCATGGGGTACCCTACTCACTAACCGAAGAGTTTGTGAGTGTTTACAGAATGCACTCTCTCTTACCTGATCAACTTCTTATTAGGGATGTCAATTCAACACCAGGCCCTAACAAGTCTCTAAATGTGACCAAAAAGTAAGACCTTTCACCACCTTAATTTATAAAACAATATTCAAGCATGTGTGTTCATGATAGATTTACAGGGTTGATATGATAAATTTGATTGGGAAGAAAGGTGAGAACGAATTATCGAAAATTGGATCAAGAACACTAATGGTATCAATGGGACATCAAGCATGTGGGGCACTTGAACTATGGAACTATCCGGCGTGGCTTAGGTATGTGGTGCCACAAAATGCCGATGGCACTGATCGTCCTGATCAGGTGGACTTACCCTCACTTGAGAGTAAGTATAGCTATTTCTCTCACTAAACTTGATCATATAAATGAATCTTATGACTCTATATATATATATATATATGTTCTTTTACATTCGATCAACTCTAACATAATTTGTTTATTATTTTTGAATGATAGCTATAAATGATGACAATATATATTACACAATTCTAACTAGTAAATTGGGCAATTGCGACCGAAACTTGCAAACAAAAGGGCGACAAATTAGCGATTGATTTGGGACAGAAATCATAACAGTCGCAAAACTTAGCAGTTGCAAATTTTGCGACCAAAACTGCAGTTGCTAAATTCGATCGAAGATTACCCTGGGCTGCAAAATTTAACGGTCGCAATTCATGGAAAATTTGGAGATTAAATCGTCATAAATTTTGCGGCCAAGAATGTGGTCGATTTACCCATGGATGTTTTTGCCACCACGATATCGATTACAAATTGGTAGTAAATTTGGCCATCTAAAATGGGTGGCGAATTTTGTGATCACTAATTTCGGTAGAAAAGTTTGTCACAATGATTTCGGTCGCAAATCCTTAGCCAAATAGCTATTTGCGACCAAAATTGCGGTGACAAATACCCAGTTTCTTTGTAGTGAAAACACTAAACCAAGACATTGTGATATTTTATGTTTGCTGTCCATTGATTTTATTTGTATGCATGATGGTGCAGTTTACAGGGATAGGGAAAGAAATGTAGCAAGGTATAATGAGTTTCGTAGATCACTTTTCTTGATCCCAATCTCAAAGTGGCAAGATCTAACAGATGATAAAAAAGCAATCGACACATTGCGTGAAGTGTATGGTGACGATGTGGAACAACTCGATCTTTTGGTGGGAATGGCGGCTGAGAAAAAGATCAAAGGTTTCGCCATTAGCGAGACGGCTTTTGTAATCTTTATCATCATGGCATCAAGGTACAACTCCAACAATAGCAAAACTGAAATATATAATTAAAAATATAACTAAGCCGATTAAGGCCCCTACTAAACCTATGCCACCCCCAAACTCAAAAGAACGATAGAGAAAAAATTCGAACAGTCGCTTAAAGGTAGGTGGCTATGATGCAAGCTCTAACCTTCAAACAGTTGTTCGACGAATCCTCAAACTGCCATTTTAAACTATGGAGCTATGACACTAGCCCTAACCTTTAAACGGTGGTTTAGTGCAACCTCTAACGACCGTTTGAAAATGGATGGGATTATATACATAGTAGTGGTGTGTGTATAGCAGGCCCCCTAAGGCTAAGACTATGGGGTATGGGGTTTGGGTTGGGGCGTGGGTTGGGGGAAAACGCCCAAGCCACCACCCCGGGTGGGCTTGGGTTGGGGCGTGGCCCTTGGGGCTTGGGTTTGAAGCCGGGCATGGGGCGGGGGAAGCAAGGTGACATGGCGGGCTGTCAATGGCAAAAGCAAACTAGCCGTTCGGCTTGCCGTTGGCCAACGGCTATGTTAAAAAAAATATTTATTTTCACTATAAATATCACACTTCAATTCTTATTTTTACCACATTCAACCACAATATCTTCTATAATCATCTTCAATTCTCATTCTACAAAACCGAAAATGCATCCTCATAATCGTGTTTACGACCCGAACAACCCGTTTGGGTTCCAAGAAAATAATCCTAGCCTACCACCCAATCGTCCAATGCCTTGTCCATTTTTCATACACTCCCCTATGCCCCTTGAAGCGAGTTGTGCATCGTATCTCGGGAATCGTGTGTTTACTAACTTCCCACACACCGACGATTCGATACCAACCCCGTTTACACAAACGCCCATCAACCTCCATCGACCTTTCACAAACCGAAACCGTCCCCCGAAACTCAACCACCCAACGATGGTTATTCCGCCTCAATAGTTCCCAAAAAGAGATGAGAGAAGAGATAAAGAAAAAACATAAGCGTTAGGAATTTTTTTATGTAATTTTCTTTATTTAAAAATATTAAAAAAAAATTTGTTGTTTTAAAAAATATTGAAATAGCCCATGCATGGTTTGGGTCAGCCCAGCGAAGCCCACCAAACCCAAGCCCCAAACCCCCGCCGCACCATACCGTCTACAATGTGAGTCAGCCCAGCGAAGCCCCCCCAAGCCATGTGTCAACCCATGCCCCAAACCCCCGCCCCACCATACCCCACGGTCTAAAGGGTATCGGGAGGGTCATCCCCATAAGGATGGGCCGTCACGTAGGACACCACATCACCATCCTCCATGGGATGGCTCTTCTAGCAAAATGAAGGGGGTGGAGGATGGGTCTACCCCACATCATTTAATTCTTATTGTTTAATTTTTTTATTTGTTTCACTTTTATTGTTTAATTTTTATTGTTTAAATTTTTTATTTATTTAACTTTATAAAAACAATTCAAAATTTAAATAAAAATAAGACATAAAAGAAGATAATAAAATCCATTACATAACATAAATAAAAATTACATAACTTAAAAAAAATTACACTACCTAAAATTTATAAAAAAAGACTAGATTTAAAAAAAACACACAAACATAAATACTACTCGCTATCGTCTTCGTCACCGTCCACGCCGTTTGCGTTGTTCCATATATGTTCTACCAAATCGGCTTGAAGGTTTGCATGCTTGAAATCGTTGGTTAGCGAGAACGAGTTTAAATCTTGTTGCGTCGGATCTACCGGGACAGTATTCCCGATAGATGCATTCACATTATACTAACAAATCGCCTGACCTTTGTCTTCAATAATCATGTTATGGAGCAAAATGCAAGTGTACATACAAAGGCGCAACCTCTTCGGTGTGAACGCACGTGCCGGTTGTTCAATGATGGCCCATTTTTTTTTGTAGAACACCAAAACAACGTTTGATGTCTTTTCTTGCCGCTTATTGACGCTTGGAGATTTTTTTTCTTTTTTCGTCCTTCGGATATGGAATAGTCTTGACAATTGTAGAGTAAGACGGATATATTCCGTCAGCAAGATAATAATCGCGGCTATGCTCAACCCCAGAAACTGAAAAACTAGTATCCGAACCGGTTTCATTTACGACGTCGCTGAAGATCGCTGATTGGTATAGCACGTTAAGGTCGTTAAGTGAACTGGGGAGACCAAAGAAAGCATGCTAGATCCACAAATCTTGTGATGCCACGCCCTCAAGTATTAACGTTGGATGGCCGTGATCGCCTCGCGTATATTGGCCTCGCCACGCATTCGGGCAGTTATACCACGCCCAATGCATACAATCAATGTTACCGAGCATTCCCGGAAACCCATGTCGTGCTTCATAAGCTTGGTACAACTGTTGAACATCATACGCGTTTGGTTTCCGCAAATATTTTTTGCTATATACTTTTACCACATTTTCGCAAAACCGATACAAACATTCACACGTAGTTCTTTCCGACATCTGTAAGTACTCGTCCAAAGCGTCGGCCACTGTCCCGTACGCCAGTTGGCGAATGGCTGCAGTACACTTTTGTAACGTGATGAACCCTTCATAACCATGAGCATCGTATCGTTGCGTGAAAAACGGATCTTGCCCCGCCAAATCATCAGCAATGCTTGTGAATAACCGGCGACTCATTCGGAACATGCGTCTGAAAATCTCGGCATTGTAAAGAGGTGCATCCGAAAAATAATCATTCACCAATTTCTCGTGCGCTCCTGTCATAAAAAAATATAAATATGAGGAAATAAGGAATAAGGATAATAAAATTTATTAATGATAAACCTTGGCGGTCTCTGTTAATCCATTGTTGCCTGGTAAATCTTTCAGACGAGACCTCTTCCTCTTCTTCCTCCATAATAATCTTCGTCGCCCTTAGCACAACGTTTGCTTAAAAATCTCCTCTTCCTCCGAAGATGAGGACCACCAAAAATTAAATTGCATTGTGGGTGAAAAGATATTTTTTTATAAAAGAATGGTATAAAAATGAGAGTGTTTTGGGTTGAAAGTGAGAAGAAAATGGTGAAAGATGGGTATTTTTATAGAAGGGGGGGTTATTAAATAACATAGCCCTTACAACGGCTAGTTGAATTGAAAAGAGCCCCGTCGCCAACGTCCTTGGGCCGACGGAGAAGACGGGACACCCATGAGGGGGGCGGTGTGGGGGTGCGGCGCCGGGGCTCGCCGGGGCAGGGCCGGCCCCCATACTGGGTAGTCTAGTTAATATAACATGCCCTAATCTTCAAATGTTCGTTTAATGCAACCTCAAACAACTACTGTTTGAAAACAGTTTAAGATTAGATTGTCTGTGACTGTGCATATCATGCCTCCTAATTAATATATTGATTTCTTAGGAGACTCGAAGCAGATAGATTTTTCACGAGTGACTTCAATGAAGAAGTGTACACAAAAAAGGGGTTGGAATGGGTGAACACAACCGAGAGTTTAAAGGATGTGTTGGATCGACATTATGAGAAGATGACTGATAAATGGATGAACTCAGCCAGTACTTTTACGGTGTGGGATGCTCCACGAGAGCCTAATAACCCGATACCAATATATTTCCGTGTGCCTTGATGTATCTTTGTGTTTTGTGTATATACATCTTTTGGGATTCCTATCTTGTTTGTCTTCCTGTGGAATTAAAGAATGATAAATGGTACTGCATGTTGTTAAAATGAAACATATGTATGTTTTGGATGATATAATATGTAAGAAAGTATGGATTATAAACATGAATAGAATGTGTCTGACACAAGAATGTAAAAGAAATGCCATTGATGTAGATAAGTGTAACTTATGATTTTCAACATCAGAACGTGGCTAGATCGTCGTTCATTAATGTAACACCCCATAAACCTCGGCATGTCATTTTTGTTAGATTTAATCATTACACACATCAGAAAGACCTTAAGACTCAAAACATTTAGAGTAAATTACAACCGGTATCCTTTACGTTTGTATCAAATTACAACCGGTATCCTTTAACTAAAGAAATTACAGGCTCTGTCCTTTATGTTACCAGTTTTTAACATGTTATGTTCTTTAGCCCTAACCTAGTTAAGTCTTTTAGTTAAGTCTTGTCATGTGTCTCGCATGAGGGCAACATGGTCTTTTCATCTCAATTTAACATGAATTACGATTTCCCTCTTGCATCTGATAACATCTGATTGTTCATATTCATCTCAAAAACCGTAGCTATTGTCTATATCTCTCAAAACTTCGATAAAAAAAACCTTATAGAAAAAAGGAACGTGAATTAAACCTTGCAATGGGTGCCTTCTACATATGACAAGCACTAGAACAAAACGACATCGATGAAATTTATGGTAAGCTTCCAACATCATCGTAGTCAGTTCTTTTGATTGGTTTGATAAAAAAAACCAAAGATTAATTCCCAAATATTGTTTATTTATTTATTGGTTTGAAAAAATAGGGGGATAAAAGAGATTTATTTATTTCGTATTTTAATATAAAATTGGGACGAAAAGACCATGCTGCCCTCATGCAAGAGGCACATAGTAAGACTTAACCAAAAAAACTTAACTAGGTTAGATCTAAAGGACATAACGTGTTAAAAACCGGTAACATAAAGGACAGAGTGTCACACCCCAACCGATGGCGGAATCATCGGGGCATGGCACTGAGCGAAACAGATTGTCCAGAAGTTTCCATAACAATTATCATTACTATTCAATTTAAGATAACATGTCCCATACCATGTCTCAAACAGCAAACAAATTATTACAGACAAAATCAAGGCAAATCATTCTGTTCCGACGACTCAGATTTAAATATAGCAATTGTTTATATGCTTCTAAAGACCCTTGATTCCTTTACTACAGACAACTATTTGTTGGGCTCTAAAGCTTTATTCTAGCTTCAAATTCCTACCATGTGTGCATCCTAAGCACCTGTCACATACGTTAAAATAAAGTCAATACATATAATGTAAATGTGAGCATACAAGTTTGATAATAGCATATAAAGTTCGAGTTCGTTTACGCATAACCAGCACGTACACATAGTGAAATGAAGCACGTTAGTTATCGACATAGATCCATCGATACCAATGACTGCGGGTTGACTGCCAAAAGCAGTTCGCAATACATGTTTACCACCGTAACCATGCAAGTAATTGTCCTTAACAACCCCCGCGAATGGGTGTTGAGTCCAAACTATAGTACTATCGTTGCTAAGGCAGGCAGACAACATTCCATGTGTAAACATAACAAACAAGCATTCATAAGCCACGTATAACATGCATTGACGGTTAGCGTTCAAATAGTATTGAGTAGTGTGTTTGATGTGATTTGAATAGTTATAACGTATGTAACACCCAAAAGTGCTTAAAGCAAAAAGGGATCGAGTATACTCACAGCGGTTGATGGATTGAAGGGAGCGCTTAGCGAGTAAGGTTAGCCTGAATAGATTCGATAGTATAACGATAAGCGACGCGTAAAACGATATAAGGTACGAGTGGGTCGGATATTTGTTCGATCGGATGGTAATCCGAGCGGAAAGCAATCCATGTGGATGACAATCCGTTCGGATGGTCATCCGGTCGGACGGTAGTCCGGTCGGATGACTATTCGAGTGGATTGTTTCTTCCTATGAGAAGGATGTGTTTATGTATGATGGTTTGACTTTTGAAATTTTTGTTGTAGCATTTTGAAAATATTGAAGTATCTCTAACCTTCAAGTCGGTTGATCGGATGGTTAGTCATGCGGATAACAATCCGTTCGGATGGTTATCCAGTCGGACAGTGATCCGGTCGGACGGCGACTTAGTGGCGAGGTTACTAAGTGAAGGCAAGTTCACAGCAGAAGTGTCACTCGATCGGATGTCCATCCGATCGGGTGGCAACCCTGTTGCTGAACATGTTGAAAATTGTTTAAGTCTTTAAAGTCTTAGTATCTCATGATCCGAAGAGTAATCCGTTCAGATGGTCGTTCGATCGGATAGCAATTCGTTCGATACTCAAACTTCAGATAAGGTTGGTTTAAGTATGGTTCCCAAGTGTGATCCGTTCGGACGACATTCCGTTCGGATGACCTATCCGTTCGGATAGCATTCCGCTCCGGTTGTCCCGTTCGTCTTACACTTGGTCATTTTGTTTGTTTGTCGTTTTGTCGAGACGTTTTTGACAACGTGTTAAGCAACGGAACCCTACCTTGACCCAAGTGACCAAACCGACTAGGAATCACCCTAGCTCGGCCAGTTACCGGTTCGGGTCGGTCGTTCTTGTTTAACCCGAAATCATGGGTCTCGTGAGTAGGATCCAGATTTAGAACTAGTACAACACTAAGACTAAGTAGGAGACTAGAACAAAATCCGATTCCAACGGTTTTGAGTGTTTTGAGTGTAAAAGAGTTGAAAGAAAGTTTGAAACCATCTTTCAATCCTTTTCCCACCGTGATTATGTTGAGATCTTTACAGGATCTTTGTGGAAATCGATTAGATCTCAGTTCCTCTTGGTGGATTGGAGTCAAACATGAAGTCCTTGAAGAACACATGATGACGTCATCCTAGAACATCCGAAATCTTAGTGATTTCACGGTTAAAAGTTAAGATTTAAAAGATATAAAGGTGTAGGAGTGCGTGTAGATCAAGAAAGTACAAGATTTAGGGCGAGATCTTACCTGGATTGAGAGAAATCGAAGAAAAGGTGAGGAGCACGGATGGTTCGGACAGAGGGTTTCCAAAAGTGGAAAGGATGACAATGACAGGGGTATTTATAGGATTCCAAAAGAGAAAGGGCTATCCGATCGAATGGCACACCGCCCGGAGGACTGTCCGATCGGATGGCATCTCGTTCGGATGGCGCCTGAAATGTGGCCAAGGTGGCTATCCGGCCGGATGGCACCTAGTTTGATTGCTTGACGCGACGATTTTTGGCGTTTCGACTTCGATTGCAAGCGGTTCGACACGATAGGGTTTCCTAGTCAAATTACTTTCAGTCCCAACTAATTCATGTCGAGCGCTGTCTCTTCTCCACTAATTATCATAATTCGATTGTGATTCGGGTTTGATTTCGAGTTTCGATTAATTTTCACAACACAACATAAATAACATGCACAAATAACACATAAGGCGCACACACACGTACAACAACTAAGTTTTCGTAAGTCGGGTTGCGTTTCGTATCACGTTTTGATGTCGATTTAATTAGCATAGCTTGATTATCAGTTGATTAACTTTATCGCATTGTTACTTCCTATAGTTCACAGTCGTAAGTCGATTGAATAACATGTCGATTATTTGTAGTTAACAACACTTACTCCACATAATACAAATAAAATAAAGAAATTACTATAAGTCAAATCCGTACAATCGGTCGTTGACTTTGACCTTGGCTTGACTTTGACTTATGAAAACACGGGGTGTTACACAGAGCCTGTAATTTCTTTAGTTAAAGGACACCGGTTGTAATTTAATGCAAACGTAAAGGACACCGGTTGTAATTTACTCCTTATATTAATTGTCATTGCAAAACGGACAGATTGTGACAGTAGAGATATGTGGATATATGGCCACAATGCAACATAGCAAAGTTAGATGTTGATAGTAAAAACGACCACTGCTTGCACACACTCCTAGACAGGTCTGTAGACTTTTTCGAAAGCCTGATTAAAATCTCATACACAAATATATCAATCTCAGAATGGTACATATACCAATAATAATACACATATTATTCTTAGCAATTATATTAGAACATAAATAATACAAATAGCACTTATAGTAATGATATTAATAAAACAATAATGTTTATTCATATGTATATTAATAGTTATAATAAAAATAGACAGATTGTGACAGTGGAGATATGGCCACAATGCAACACAGCAAAGTTAGATGTTAATAGTAAAAACGACCACTGCTTACACACACTCCTAGACCGGTCCGTAGACTTTTTTGGAAGCCTGATTAAAATCTTATACACAAGTATATCAATCTCAGAATGGTACAAATAATAATAATAATAATAAACATATTATTCTTAGGAATTATATTAGAACATAAATAATACAAATAACAATGATAGTAATAAAACAATAATATTTTTTCATATGTATAATATTTATGTATAACAACATTTATATTTATTTATATTTATATATACTATAATTTGCAACATTTTGGTGCATTAGAGGTTGTACACCAT
>JARYGA010038054.1:0-39951 GCA_030545235.1 Helianthus tuberosus
TGACAACCCGCACTAAACCAGGTATCCGTACAACTTAATTAATGATTAATTACTACTTGATTACTGTGCTTGTTTGAACTAGCTGATAAACTGCTACCTGCATACTGATACATGCACTTACTTGCATCATACTTTATTTGCTGTCACTACATTAATTACATACTGAACCCTAGTGACAAACATGATGCACAAAAAGCACAGTAGCACTAAACGGATACACGGCGAACATGCTGATATGACCAGCATCAGGCAGACACTGCCTCTAAGGCCTGTTAAGAGCCTCATATATTTTGGCTACACTGGTAGTGAGTGTAGGAATATAAGGGTTGTGGTACCGCGTCTCTAGGAATAAGATACACTGATTCGGATGTGCCAAAAACGTACTTTAAGTACCAAACACAGCACTTTAATAATTAATCCAGCTTCTAGCTGACTAGTAAAGTGCCAGAAAATGAGAAAATAACACTAGACACTTTCTAAAGTGTCGGGAAAACAAATTGTGTCACTAAAAATGTTAATAACGACACTTTAAAGCTTTTGTAACGCTTTAACGGATTACTATCCAACCGGACACCCGGACCTTACCCGAAACATGAAAATATTACTGTTTTCACTATTTATATTTTTCTGAGCCAGTTAGGGCCCCTGATTACCCTAACACCCGCCATAACATGTAACATACAACTAACAAGGTTAAACACTTGGTTAACTTAATTAACAAAACAAACCTCCTAACTATCTACTTAAAATCGAACCAAGGGACCCCCCCCCCATGGCCGATTCGGTCCCTTTGTAACTAGGAGGGGACAAGACTTGTACAACCAAGATTATCTTAATCTAGGTTGTCTAATATCACCTAGACATATTACCCATTGGGTAATAACACCCTAATTTGTTTATAAAAGCACCACTAATCACCATTACTTAACAACAACTTCAACTTACTCTCTCCCTCTCACCTAGCTCTCGGCCGAACACCCCACCACCCATACACCCACCTTCGGCCCTTGATCACTACATTCCATCATCATACAAGCTTCACAAGTCGCCTATTAGGAGTCTTGGTGCACTCGGAACGCGAAGGACCTCCACCGTTAGCTTTTATCCACGCGTTTTTCATCAAAGATCTTCCCTAGCCTTGAGCTAGAGGTATAACATTTAAAACTTGTTTTTACACTCATCTAAAGTGGTTAAAAGATATATTGTCGGTTAAATATCCTTAACTTATGTTTTGATGCATAAAAGTCTAGTAAAAACTATAAAAGTGGTGGTTAATAACACATGTGTTGTGTAAAAGATGTAGTATTGGGAATTTGTGTTTATCTAGACCCGATCTATGATGTGGTAGCTCGGATCTCCGTTTAACCCGACTTTGTAAGATCATGTATCTTCACATAAGCTCGTTTTTGGTTACCACAAGGGTTAAAAGGCGAAACTCTACCACACAAGATACATGAACTTGTATAAAAATATTTTACTTGTGTAAAAGTAATTTAACTTGTACAACGGTGTTTAAAACTAGCAGATCTACGTATCTGCAAGTGGTATTTTTGAAGAACCACACATTTAAGAAACCATGTATTTTAAAGAAAAGATCTTACACTAACAAACATGATTTTGTAAACCACAAGTGTGTAGACACTTGTGAAATGAAAAGATCCGACAAATAACTATTTTTGGGAAAAATGACTAGAAGTTGTAAAGACGGATTCCTCTAGTCACAAGGTTTTTACGAGATCAAAGTTACTTTATATAAAGGTCTACATATATAAAGGGGATTTACACTATAGATTCGGAAAAACTGCAAGTTCATGCGATTATGCGATTCACATACTTGCCGACTAGTTTGATGTGTCGGAAATTGTTTGTTTGAATAAAGAAGTTGTTGAATTGATTTGTTAAAAGAAAATGATACGCTTGAAAGCGTGGCCACCTCCAGTTACAGAGGAAACTCTGGCGAAATTTTCCAAAAACCTAACACTTAGAATTATTTACACAACAAGTGTTAGAACTATTTTTGGACATATTTTCAAAACATAAATTTCGCCGGCACTATATTTTACTAAATATTCGGAGGTGGGGTTTTCACAAAGATTAACGTGATAAATATATTTGTCACAACACTGTTTATGATTATTTTGTGAAATACATAAATATTATCTTAGAGTGAAAATAATATTTACAAGCGTTAATGATTCCAAAACTTTACGAACGCTTCCACAAACATATAAGTTACACCGGTAATTACATTACCACGAGATTGATAAAACGTAACTTACGCACATGTATTGTATCCCCCATCCTTGGGAAGAAGAATAACTACCAAGTGTATGCGGAACATAAACACGAAATAGTTGTCTAACTATTTCCCAAAGACTTAAACTATAAAGCTAAAGCACGGCCGTCCGTCTAATAGAATTAGCACTTGTAGGTCGTTGCACAGCTTACTGTATTGGAGACACTTGGTAGAGACGCGCATTCACGGTGAGTTCATGTCCCCCTTTTCTCTAACTGTTTTCAGTTTACTTAACTGCGGGGGTGAAATACATGTTACTATGATTTACGAGTACTTTACAACGGTATGTTTAACGTAAGGAGGTGTTATACGATCATGTGAGTGGATAGGAACAACATGGGGCCATTAGTCCTCATGGAGGGACCGAGGGACAGGAGCGGTAGATCTATCTGGGTGTAGCGAGCCCAGCCCCCGGCCAAACTAGAAACGGACCGTGGGGTGACTTTGTCCACATACTTTGCCGTGGCGAAATCTGCTAGGTTTGAGTCTCCCTATTTGCACTTCACATATGTCAGTGGCCTTGCAAACCATTGGTGATCACAAGTCCTCTTACACTGCTACATACCACAACTATTTTTATACTCACAAGTGTTTTACATACTCACTTACACATGAACTCGCTCAACATTATTGTTGATTTTTCAACTCACATGTATTTCAGGAAATTAAAACGGATCTGGCACGGTATGGAACGTTTTCCGCTGCACTTGTCATGAAGTCATCAGGGTTTAGGGGATGTGTCTCTTTCCTGGACAAGACACAGTCCTTAAACCACGTTTATGTTATGTTATAAGTTGTAATGTCTACTGAACAAGGTTATGGTTGTATGTTAAAACAATGGTAATGTGTTTGATTTTCAAAACTTAATGGATGACTTGCATGGTTTTTAAATTCATATAGCTTGTTATGGTTAAGCTATGGTATTAAGAAGTCACACCAACATTAACCACGCTTCCGCAAAGCCAGGGTGTGACAGCTTGGTATCAGAGCTCTGATCATAGCGAACTAGGATTCTTTCTCGAGTCTAGACTATGATCACTAGGGCTCTCACGAAAACATTTTTCTGCATACCACTTAAGTCCAGATCCAAAACTTTTTACAAACAAATGTTGAGCACATTTTATTTATTATAGGCTCAGCTTGGAGGGCTGAGGATCGGTCTGGAGGATCGAGGTGAACAAGGTAGTTGAGCACGTTGGTTTATTATAGGATCGATCTGGAGGATCGAGGTTTGGTTTAAGTGAAGGATAGAGCAGTCTCATAGCCTGGATGAAATTGGCTAGTAAGACTAGGAGAATTACGTGATACCTTACTTGGTGACTATGTGATTAACTGATTATATGATTGATTATTATACGTATATGTGTTTGTGTTACAAACGTTATGCTTTCATCAAGTACTAGAAAGATGGACACTACGAATCACATGGCCATAGTATCAGACGACATAGTCTCATCGAAGCACGAGGTGTACATTTCCGATACTACCGGCACAGACAATGACGACTTTCAGCCCTTTTGCGCTGCCTGAGGTCGTAACAGAGCCTACTGATGGCCATCTTGTTGGGAATTTGCCCCCCCTTGCCGCTTATCCTGTTGATGATATGCCCTCCCAACGTGGCCTCTGACGACGATAACGATCTACTGGAGGAGGACCCATTCGAGGGCAGGGCCTTATTACTGCTGGTATTAGACTACTGCATGCGGACGCTCCTATAGGGGAAACTCGTGACCATTCCCCTATCCCAGACTCATTTGAGTTTCTGACACCCGCATCTTCGCACATACAGGGAATGCAGCACCACTTACACGACGCCGACCTTGACATGGCATCATCAGCTGCACCGGATCCCGCACACAGATTCGAGTTTGATCGCGATAATGAGGACAATTCTGTTTTTCCACCTGGTGATGATCCAGACCATGACATTGAGTTCATGCACTTAGACCAGCCATTGAGGGATCCTGTAGCCCTGTCGACCCCTGTGTTTGTTGATCCAGCTAATCTTGAGATGGAGCCGGCCGTGGCCCCTGAGCCAGGCGCTGCTCCTGACCCCACATTGGAGCATGACCCTGTTCATGCCAATGCACCTACTGTTGCTCTTTGATTGATCACCTGCTTGGACGAGAGAAAATTTGGGGGTAACTGTGCAAGACAACTTATTATTATGGGGGCCCACGTAATAACGATTTGTAGTGCACAGGAATCCTGGTGGACTCTGCGGGTCAAGCTAATGATAACCCATACAGCAGGAAATAACCTAAACACGAATGACCAAGGCGATGTAGCCTCGAGTTCATTCTATTACAAGCAACAAGCCAAATTGGCAAGCCTATGTGAAGGCTCAGAAATTTACCTCCCCACTCATACAGTGAGTATATGTGCGTGTGAAATTGGGTGATTACATGATGGCTTATGTTGCTATATATACCTCATAGAAAATTTGAAACAACCCGCTTCACACTATTTCGTCATAAGGGAGTGTCACCCAGACGTGACACAAACACCAGTACGTTACTAAGAACAGAAGACAAGCTGCAAAAAACGCATCTCACAGATAAATGCACGACATGAAGCCCTCCACTCTAAGTACAACGATGGCATTACTGGAGATAACCCTCCAACTGGCTGCACCAATAAACAGTTCCTGAACTGCAAGCCTTTAAACTTTGACGGAACAGGAGGCACCGATGCATTTGTTCGTTGGTCCGAAGAGACCAACTCCATTCTAAGAACGAGTAACTGTTCGCCCCAACAGAGTGTTACCTATATCTCGGGGATATTGCTAGATGGCACACTCTCTTATGGAACCTCTAGGTTCAAACCCTTGGCACAGACGCTGCTTATGCACTGAGCTGGGACGAGCTCAAGGAAGCGATTAAGAAGAAATGTTGTTTTAGGACAGAAATTCAGAAACTTGACGTGAAGTCCTGAAATTTGAGAATGGACGAACCAGAGACTCCTGAACATGTCCAGCGATCGCACGACTTGTCTAGGGTCGTCCCCTACTAAGTCATTGATGTAGTATGATATAATGGTGTACTTGTAAGCTTTACATTGTGGCCTCGAATTGTGGCAATACAATCGCAGTATTCTCATCACATGCGATGTCCAATCAATTGTTTATGTCCTATAACATAAGGGGTCATGTGATTGACTTGTTGATAACATGAGATGTTATGTGTTGATATTGTTGAATGCATACACTTGCTATGACCTAACCTATGTGAAACATCTTTTAGAAGATGCCGCCAAGACGCGAAATGCGCATGCCCACCTCTGAGGCAGAACTTAAAGAGATAATTGCTGCAGCGATAGCACAGCACGAGGCCCTACGCTCCGAACCAATCAAAGGTACCTCAGAAAATAACGGTTGTTCTTACTGGCACTTTCTCAACTACAAGCCTCGGAAGTTCGACGGCACTGGGGGTGCCATAACTTTTGTAAAATGGATTGAAAGTATGGAATCCATCTTTCGAATGAGTGGCTGTACGCCAGAACAACAGGTCCCATACATTTCTGAGTTGTTTCAAGATGGAGCTCGATTATGGTGGAATCTTCAGGTTCGAATAATGGGCCTAACTACAGCATACGCGTTAACTTGGGATGAGTTGAAAGGAATGATGCATAAGAAGTATTGCCCCCACACGGAAACCCAGAAGTGGGAAGATGAATTTCGGAGCCTAATGATGGAAGGTCCGAAGGTGTTGGAGTACGTGCAACGACTTCATGATCTGTCACAAATTGTTCCATACCTGGTAAAACCAGAACTGAAGAAATTGGAACAATTCATTTGGGAACTGGCGCCTCAAGTCTTGAGCTTGATGACACCATCTACGCCACCAACAACCAATGTTGCAAGTAAGATGGGTTTGGCACTCGTTACGGAAGCAATTAGACTAGAAAAACTTGCAAACCCTGACAAGGAAACTCAGGTAGAGTCGTCTGGAAAGAACAAAAGGAAGCTTACCGAAGATACCCAAATGAATAACGATGAACAAAGATCTATTCGAGGTTGCTTTGACTGCGGGGACAAAGGGCATTTCAAGAAAGATTGCCCTAACAACAAACAGGCCAATGATAAGATTTACTTAGAAACCAAACCAAGATGTGCTGAGTGCAAGTGTCACCGTGATGGTGGATGTCAGAAGCCTTGGTACGGGAGGAAAGGACACAACAAGGAAGGTTGTGGGATGAAGAGTTCCATACAAGGAGAAAACGGTAACAACACTCTAGGTGGAAATGGGAAAGGAAATGGCCGAATGATAGGATGCTTCCATTGTAGGGAAGTTGGACATTTCAAGAGGGAATGCCTGAAGTTGAAACAAGACCGTGAGAGAAAATCCAACATCGGAGCTTGTGAGGCATGCCAGGATCCAGGTGTGATTTCTGGTACGTTCTCTAACAACCAAAACTTTTGCATCTATTTTTGTTTGACGTGGGTGCCGATTATAGCTTCGTGTTATTAGAATTTAAGAATATACTTGGTTTAACCGCTAGTAAGTAGATATTCCCTACTCAATCGAGTTAGCTAATGGGAAGTTAGTAGAAGCCAATGAAGTTATCAGAGGCTGTGTGATCGAATTAGGAGAACGTGAGTTCGCTCTAGATCTACTACCAGTCCAGTTGGGAAGCTTCGACGTGGTAGTAGGAATGGATTGGTTATCAGGCAACAAGGCTGAGATAGTATGTCACGAGAAAGATGTTCGTATCTCAACCGATGATGCTGAGACAGTTGTGATTCACAGAGAGAAGCGTGACACACCACTAAGGATTATCAGCTGCTTGAAAGCAAGGAAGTGTTTACAGAAAGGATGTGTTGCTTTTCTGGCACACATCGTGGATAAGAAGGCTGCCGAGTCAAGGATCGAAGACATCCCTGCCGTAAGAGAGTATCCAGAAGTCTTCCCAGAAGATTTACCCGGACTGCCACCTCAGAGGCAAGTGGAGTTTCACATTGACTTAGTTCCAGGCGCAGCGCCTGTGGCTAAGGCACCATACAGACTTGCTCCGTCTGAGATGCAGGAATTGTCGACACAACTTCAAGAGTTGTTAGACAAGGGTTTTATCCGACCAAGCTTCTCGCTTTGGGGAGCTCCGGTCTTGTTTGTCAAGAAGAAGGACGGAAGTTTCCGCATGTGTATTGACTACAGAGGATTGAACAAGCTGACGATCAAGAACAGGTATCCTCTGCCAAGAATTGATGATCTGTTCGACCAACTTCAAGGTTCAAGCTTTTACTCTAAGATCGATCTTCGATCTGGATACCATCAATTAAGGATACAGGAGGAAAGTATCCCGAAAACAGCCTTCCGAACTCGTGATGGACACTACGAGTTCCTCGTTATGCCACTTGGTTTGACAAACGCACCTGCGGTATTCATAGATCTAATGAATAGAGTTTGCAAGCCATACATGGACAAGTTCGTGATTGTGTTTATCGACGACATCTTGATTTATTCAAGGACAAAGGCTGAGCACGAACAGCATCTAAGAGCTATTTTGGAGCTGATGAAGAAAGAACAGCTGTATGCCAAATTCTCTAAGTGCGAGTTTTGGCTACGCGAAGTCCAGTTTCTTGGACATGTGGTTAATGGAAATGGAATTCATGTTGATCCCGCAAAGATCGAGGCAATCAAAAATTGGGAAACGCCTACAACGCCAACCGAGATCCGACAATTCTTGGGGTTGGCTGGCTACTATCGAAGGTTCATCGAGGATTTCTCGAAAATCGCTCAACCTTTGACGCTCCTCACGCAGAAGGACAAGACGTTTGATTGGGGAATCAAACAGGATGAAGCGTTTCAGATATTAAAGGGTAAGCTTTGTAACGCGCCAATCTTAGCTCTACCAGAAGGTACTGATGACTTTGTGGTATACTGCGACGCATCGCGTCAAGGATTGGGTTGTGTGTTGATGCAACGCCAAAAGGTCATTGCTTACGCATCACGCCAACTGAAAGTGCACGAAAAGAATTATACCACACACGATTTAGAGCTTGGCGCAGTGGTTTTTGCTTTAAAGATCTGGAGACACTACCTGTATGGTACGAAGTGCACAATCTTCACAGATCACAAAAGCCTACAGCATATATTCAACCAGAAGGAGTTGAATATGAGGCAAAGACGATGGGTTGAATTGTTAAACGACTACGACTGCGAGATAAAATATCATCCAGGGAAGGAGAATGTAGTCGCCGATGCCCTAAGTCGTAAAGAAAGAATCAAGCCCATAAGGGTTAGAGCTTTGGAAATGATTATACGAACCGACCTTTCCTTGCGCATTCGTGCTGCACAAAAGGAAGCTCTCAAGGAGGGAAACCTTGAGGAAGAATATCTCCGTGGAATGGAGAAGCTTTTGGTACCAAACGAGGAAGGAACGTTATGTTTTGAGAAAAGGATTTGGGTTCCTCTGTTTGGAGGATTAAGGGAAGTTATTTTCGACGAAGCGCACAAGTCACGGTACTCTATCCACCCTGGATCGGATAAGATGTATCAAGATCTCAAGGATTACTATTGGTGGCCTAGGATGAAAGGCGACGTTGCTGTTTACGTGAGCAAATGTTTAACGTGCGCTAAGGTCAAGGCGGAATACCAGAAGCCCTCGGGGCTGCTGCAACAACCTGAGATTCCCAAGTGGAAATGGGAACAAATCTCAATGGATTTTGTTACGAAATTGCCAAGGACGCCAAGAGGCCATGATATGATTTGGGTGATAGTTGACCGCCTAACAAAATCCGCACACTTTCTGCCAATCAAGGAGAAAGACAGTACTAGTAAACTTGCGGAAATTTACTTGAGAGAGATCGTAGCACGTCATGGAGTACCTCTCTCGATCATCTCTGATAGAGACGGAAGGTTTGTGTCAAGAATATGGCAATCCTTCCAAGAATCTTTTGGCTCACAATTGAATCTGAGCACTGCGTTCCATCCGCAAACTGACGGCCAGAGCGAGCGAACGATACAAACTTTGGAAGACATGCTGAGGGCATGTGTTATGGATTTAGGCGGTAGCTGGGATAAACACTTACCTTTGGTCGAATTTTCATACAACAACAGCTACCACACCAGTATTGGTGTCGCGCCATTTGAGGCCCTATACGGACGCAAGTGCCGATCACCACTATGTTGGTCTGACGCAGGTGATAGGCAGCTCGCTGGTCCCGAAATCGTCCAAGAGACGACAGACAAGATTGCGCAAATACTTAAACGCATCGAAGCAGCTCGCCACAGACAAAAGGCCTACGCGGATCCAAACCGGAAGCATGTGGATTTCCAAGTTGGAGAAATGGTGTTATTGAAAGTTTCACCCTGGAAGGGGGTGGCACGCTTTGGAAAGCGTGGGAAGTTAAATCCGCGCTACATTGGTCCTTTCAGAATTCTGGAAAGAATTGGGACAGTAGCATACAAGTTGGAACTACCTGCTGAACTAAATGGTGTTCACGATACATTTCATATATCCAATTTAAAGAAAAGCCCAACTCAAATTGACGTTGCCATTCCTATCGACGAGATTCATATTGACGACACGCTCCACTTCGTTGAAGAACCTGTTGAGGTCACGGATTGGAAAGTTAACAAGACCCGCCGGAGCAGTGTCAAGCTCGTCAAGGTTCGTTGGAATGCCAGACATGGTCCTGAATTTACCTGGGAACGTGAGGACCGGATGAAAGAGAAATACCCCCACCTATTTCCTAAGAACTCTGCATCTACTAGCAGAACTTAAATTTCGGGACGAAATTTATTTAACGGGGGGAGAATGTGACAACCCGCACTAAACCAGGTATCCGTACAACTTAATTAATGATTAATTACTACTTGATTACTGTGCTTGTTTGAACTAGCTGATAAACTGCTACCTGCATACTGATACATGCACTTACTTGCATCATACTTTATTTGCTGTCACTACATTAATTACATACTGAACCCTAGTGACAAACATGATGCACAAAAAGCACAGTAGCACTAAACGGATACACGGCGAACATGCTGATATGACCAGCATCAGGCAGACACTGCCTCTAAGGCCTGTTAAGAGCCTCATATATTTTGGCTACACTGGTAGTGAGTGTAGGAATATAAGGGTTGTGGTACCGCGTCTCTAGGAATAAGATACACTGATTCGGATGTGCCAAAAACGTACTTTAAGTACCAAACACAGCACTTTAATAATTAATCCAGCTTCTAGCTGACTAGTAAAGTGCCAGAAAATGAGAAAATAACACTAGACACTTTCTAAAGTGTCGGGAAAACAAATTGTGTCACTAAAAATGTTAATAACGACACTTTAAAGCTTTTGTAACGCTTTAACGGATTACTATCCAACCGGACACCCGGACCTTACCCGAAACATGAAAATATTACTGTTTTCACTATTTATATTTTTCTGAGCCAGTTAGGGCCCCTGATTACCCTAACACCCGCCATAACATGTAACATACAACTAACAAGGTTAAACACTTGGTTAACTTAATTAACAAAACAAACCTCCTAACTATCTACTTAAAATCGAACCAAGGGACCCCCCCCCATGGCCGATTCGGTCCCTTTGTAACTAGGAGGGGACAAGACTTGTACAACCAAGATTATCTTAATCTAGGTTGTCTAATATCACCTAGACATATTACCCATTGGGTAATAACACCCTAATTTGTTTATAAAAGCACCACTAATCACCATTACTTAACAACAACTTCAACTTACTCTCTCCCTCTCACCTAGCTCTCGGCCGAACACCCCACCACCCATACACCCACCTTCGGCCCTTGATCACTACATTCCATCATCATACAAGCTTCACAAGTCGCCTATTAGGAGTCTTGGTGCACTCGGAACGCGAAGGACCTCCACCGTTAGCTTTTATCCACGCGTTTTTCATCAAAGATCTTCCCTAGCCTTGAGCTAGAGGTATAACATTTAAAACTTGTTTTTACACTCATCTAAAGTGGTTAAAAGGGATATTGTCGGTTAAATATCGTTAACTTATGTTTTGATGCATAAAAGTCTAGTAAAAACTATAAAAGTGGTGGTTAATAACACATGTGTTGTGTAAAAGATGTAGTATTGGGAATTTGTGTTTATCTAGACCCGATCTATGATGTGGTAGCTCGGATCTCCGTTTAACCCGACTTTGTAAGATCATGTATCTTCACATAAGCTCGTTTTTGGTTACCACAAGGGTTAAAAGGCGAAACTCTACCACACAAGATACATGAACTTGTATAAAAATATTTTACTTGTGTAAAAGTAATTTAACTTGTACAACGGTGTTTAAAACTAGCAGATCTACGTATCTGCAAGTGGTATTTTTGAAGAACCACACATTTAAGAAACCATGTATTTTAAAGAAAAGATCTTACACTAACAAACATGATTTTATAAACCACAAGTGTGTAGACACTTGTGAAATGAAAAGATCCGACAAATAACTATTTTTGGGAAAAATGACTAGAAGTTGTAAAGACGGACTCCTCTAGTCACAAGGTTTTTACGAGATCAAAGTTACTTTATATAAAGGTCTACATATATAAAGGGGATTTACACTATAGATTCGGAAAAACTGCAAGTTCATGCGATTATGCGATTCACATACTTGCCGACTAGTTTGATGTGTCGGAAATTGTTTGTTTGAATAAAGAAGTTGTTGAATTGATTTGTTAAAAGAAAATGATACGCTTGAAAGCGTGGCCACCTCCAGTTACAGAGGAAACTCTGGCGAAATTTTCCAAAAACCTAACACTTAGAATTATTTACACAACAAGTGTTAGAACTATTTTTGGACATATTTTCAAAACATAAATTTCGCCGGCACTATATTTTACTAAATATTCGGAGGTGGGGTTTTCACAAAGATTAACGTGATAAATATATTTGTCACAACACTGTTTATGATTATTTTGTGAAATACATAAATATTATCTTAGAGTGAAAATAATATTTACAAGCATTAATGATTCCAAAACTTTACGAACGCTTCCACAAACATATAAGTTACACCGGTAATTACATTACCACGAGATTGATAAAACGTAATTTACGCACATGTATTGTATCCCCCATCCTTGGGAAGAAGAATAACTACCAAGTGTATGCGGAACATAAACACGAAATAGTTGTCTAACTATTTCCCAAAGACTTAAACTATAAAGCTAAAGCACGGCCGTCCGTCTAATAGAATTAGCACTTGTAGGTCGTTGCACAGCTTACTGTATTGGAGACACTTGGTAGAGACGCGCATTCACGGTGAGTTCATGTCCCCCTTTTCTCTAACTGTTTTCAGTTTACTTAACTGCGGGGGTGAAATACATGTTACTATGATTTACGAGTACTTTACAACGGTATGTTTAACGTAAGGAGGTGTTATACGATCATGTGAGTGGATAGGAACAACATGGGGCCATTAGTCCTCATGGAGGGACCGAGGGACAGGAGCGGTAGATCTATCTGGGTGTAGCGAGCCCAGCCCCCGGCCAAACTAGAAACGGACCGTGGGGTGACTTTGTCCACATACTTTGCCGTGGCGAAATCTGCTAGGTTTGAGTCTCCCTATTTGCACTTCACATATGTCAGTGGCCTTGCAAACCATTGGTGATCACAAGTCCTCTTACACTGCTACATACCACAACTATTTTTATACTCACAAGTGTTTTACATACTCACTTACACATGAACTCGCTCAACATTATTGTTGATTTTTCAACTCACATGTATTTCAGGAAATTAAAACGGATCTGGCACGGTATGGAACGTTTTCCGCTGCACTTGTCATGAAGTCATCAGGGTTTAGGGGATGTGTCTCTTTCCTGGACAAGACACAGTCCTTAAACCACGTTTATGTTATGTTATAAGTTGTAATGTCTACTGAACAAGGTTATGGTTGTATGTTAAAACAATGGTAATGTGTTTGATTTTCAAAACTTAATGGATGACTTGCATGGTTTTTAAATTCATATAGCTTGTTATGGTTAAGCTATGGTATTAAGAAGTCACACCAACATTAACCACGCTTCCGCAAAGCCAGGGTGTGACACAATAATCCCTACAAATATGGGCTACTCCGAATATTCCATTATGAACGTTATGGACCGAGTAATACGGCTTCAACGTCTTCATTTGAACGACTTGGACCGAGTCTTCCGCGGAATAAGTCTTGTGAACGTTGCTAGCTTCTAACCCACGTACCTGCACATAATCCATTAGTAATCCCGAGGATACCGTTCAGGATGTTACCAATATCCTGAACCAGCATCCCGGATGTAAACAGATACTACATAAATAAGATATAGATCAAGATATTTTCCAGGATATTGGCTCAGAATTTCACCCATAATAGTTAATTCAATAAACCTCAGGATATCGCCCAAGATGTTAGCAATATCCTCTTCCAGCATCCTGGTCACAAACAAACAAAGGCAGGATATTGGTCAGGATACGTATGTTAAGAAAATGACACCTAACAGTATCTGGAACCTTTTAGGTATCTCAGCATCACATAAGGGTGGTGCAAAACGAGATATCCTATGGCTACCATCTGCAATTTCAGGAATGGGTTTAACCACTCCTGGAACACTGGATATCATATCCTTGAGCTTCTGTAACTCCCTGGCCATAGCCTGATTGACACCTGTATCCTGCATAGAGCCATGGTTAGTGTTATATGAATTATTAAAAGTGTTACCTCCTGGAGGATTCATGTTTGGAATTGCGGATATGAATCCATATTGACGAGACTCTGGTATGATTGAAGGACCAGAGGAAGCAATGGTCTGCATTGGTATGAAGTCTCCTTGATGAACACCGGTGCTTGGAGGTTGCATACTCCTGAAGGATCCTCGATCCAGAAAGATGTTGGATCCTTGAAGCTGAAAGGATCCTGAAACCAGAGAGGATCCTTGGACCGGGAATGATCCGTGGACCTGGGAGGATCCTTGGACCTGGGAGGATCCTTGGACCGGGAAGGATCCTTGGACCTAGGAGGATCCTTGGACCGGGAAGGATCCTAGGACCTGGGAGGATCCTTGGACCTGGGAGGATCCTTAGACCGTGTGCATTCCCAAATATCCTCCTGAGCTGAAGGATCCTTGATGCTGAATAGAGGATCCCGATGGCTGAAAGTAGGATCCCTGAGGCTGGAAGTGAGAGCCAAGTGCCTGACTCATAGTTGCTATTCCATAACGCCTTTCTGGTAATTCACCCAAGTATTGCACGTCCGGAGCTGCTGAGTGCTGGGAAGTTATGACTGGAGTGTCGAAGTTCAGCGACCTTGGCATCAGAGGAGAGTGATCCTCCACTGATTTCTTCTGTTTCTTGATCTCAGCGATCTCCCGGAGGATCCTTTCGTTGGTTTTATCCTGCTCTTGTGCGTGATTCCTCATCTGCAAAATCAGAGCGTAAAGATCATTAGTAGTAGGATTAGTGGAAACAGAAGAACTTGGTGGTTTTGTGAAAATGGGGGTTTGTTTCTTCGCAACATTCTTTTGGGATCCAGAAGGCGGTGGAGGCAAAGGAGGAACGCCTTGTGAAGAACTGAATGACGGCATTAAGCTTGAAGCGTTCTTCGCTGAGGAAGCCATCTGCCTGGTTGTTATGAACCGAAATGACCACAAAGGTATGAATCTTCTTGGGAATGAAGCACCAATTGCCCCACGGTAGGCGCCAAACTGTTTTGGTCAAAAATCAAGTAATGATAATGCAACCAAACTCTCTGTTGTGAGGTATGATGCTTGAAATGATGAACAATACTAAGGATCACTCTAAAATGTAATGAACAAGTGACACAAAGATTTATACGAGGAAAAAGCCCTTGATCAATGAATGATCTCTGGCATAAAAAACCTCCGATGATGGAAACTACCGATCACCAACTCAAATTAAATAAGAAATGTGTTACAACTTCGGATGATAGCGAGCTAATTACAAGGATCACTATAGTGTAATGTGCAAAAAGGTGTGTAAAGTATATGAAATTGTTAAGCGAATTGCCGAGAGCTGGTGAGAGCAGTTGCAAGAGTGTGTGTGTAGCCAAAAATAGCCAAGTGTTTCTATTTAGCTCGCTATCCCGTTTAAAAATAGACAATATCTAAGCTAACAAACATTCCGCATTTGGTGCAAGTCCTCCACGACTCCCACAACGTCCATTTCAGCCATGCACGTGCGGAATAAATATGGAATATTCTCCAGGAATATCGCCAGGACCAAGTCCAAGCTCGTACTCCTGCAAAACAACATCATATTCAAAGCAGACAATCATTAGTATAAGGATCCTTACGATGATCCATGATCCTGATCCTGCAATACTTCTGAGGATCACTAACTCTAACAGAAGTGAGGATCACTAAACCCAACAGTAATTGAGGATCACTGATCATTGGAAAATCCTCCCCTAACACTAACCATCTTGGATACTTAACCTCTCTTATCATACCTGCCCAAAGTAACTTATCTACTTATTCCTGGATAATAGCATTCCTTTCAGGTGCAAACTTCCTCCTCTTTTGATGTATAGGCTTGAATGACCTGTCAATGCCAAGCTTATGAGTAATTATATCCTTAGATATGTCTTCATGTTTCCAGGCAAAAGTGGATTTCCTCCTCTTAAGGAAGGATACTAGATCCTGTTCAATGCTGCTAATCAAAATAAAAAGTTTTGGAAAAAGGTTTTAAACTAAGAAAAATAAAAACTAACTAAAATGCTGAAAATAAAAAATAAAAATAAAAAAGAAAAACAGATAGACAAGATGAATCACTTGGTTCCGACTCGTATCTAGTGTAACCTTTGATTATTTCCGCACTTTTGCACTATTTTAAGAGATTATCTTAGTTATTGTAGTAGGCCCCTCTTTTGAAGGTGACATTACCCTCACCCCAGTAGTTTGTGTCAGCAAGGATACAATCCTAAAAGGGTGGATTATTGGAAGATAATTAATTAAGTTATTAATGCAAATTATGGTAGGCCCCTCTTTTGGAGGTGACGTTACCCTCGACTAAGTAGTCTGAGTCAGCAGGGATACAGTCCTAAATAGTCGGGTTATAGTATTAATAGTAGTTAACTTATGAGGGGATCAAAGAGTTTGGACCCCCGCCATCCAATACCGTTAAGTATTGAAGGAGGTCCTACTAAATTTGACCCAGGTCCATTGCAGGACCTCTAAACGCTGAACAATGGCAAGACCTTTACCAAACCGTTCCCTTAACCCCCGACCAGGTAGCCAACATACCTCCATATAGACCGTGGAGATATGAATGGTGAAAATCTTTTATTTTATATAGACAGTAAAATAATGCCAAGACACCACGGACAAACGATAAGGAAAGATCACCTTCAACATAAGCAACTAGTTATTAAAGTCATTAATACAAAACCAAGTAAAAAGTGCAAAAGATTAGAAATAAAAAGTTTTACACTAGACACTTTGTCTTCACCAAGTGATGTAAGAGACTTAGGCAAACATGGCCTTGATTGTCAAGAACTCTTACGATCAATCTTGGATCCCGAGATGACTCACACACTCTACGATGGACAATGGATGATGGTGGTGGATGATGGTGTTATGGTGGTGGTGGGTGGTGGGTGAAGTGTGAGAGAGGTGGTGTGCCAAGGGATGGTTTGAGCTTGAGCCAACCACTTCTATTTATAGGCTGAACAGAAGCTCGAGCACGGCCCCGTGTCCAGTGGGCATGGCCCCGTGTCCACATCCTCTCTTTCTTCATTAAACGCAGCTTTGTCTTATTAGTTGACCACGCCCCCGTGTCCGCTGAGCACGACCCGTGTGCAGAAGAATCTTTGTACTATGAAGATTTGCCTGGATTGTGCGAATCTTAGAGTTGACCACGGCCCCGTGTCCGCTGAGCACGGCCCCGTGGTGGGCAATAGAAGCTTCTACCACTTTGTCTTTTCTGCTAACACTTGGGCACGCCCCCGTGCTGGCTGAGCACGGGGCGTGTTCAGGCTTCTGATCTCTTGTTTTGCTTGGGAAGATGCTGTTGTGGGGTCGGGCATGCCACGTCTTGTTCCTTTTCTTGTATTTATGTTAGATTTTGGTGTCTTTTTGCTTCTTTTGTTAATTTGAGCTCATTTAATCCTGAAAATACAAAAGGAAGACAAAAGCACACTTTTTCCAACATTAGTACTAAAAAAGGGTTAGTTTTATGCCTCATTTGATGAAATTTATATGTTACATTTTGAACACATCAAATTCCCCCACACTTGAATCTTTGCTTATCCTCAAGCAAAACTCTTTAATATGTGGCTATTTACACTCCCAAATGGAATGGGTAGAAAAGAAGGTTTTGGGCTTGTCATAGAGTGTCGGGATTTCCAAGATTCTTTATTTAGTTTTATTTTTATTTATTTACAATCCTATTCGTCATGATTTATTTAAAACTTTTCATAAGATAAATTACTTATTAGGGCATAACATGCCTCTTTAAAATTCTATTTATATACAAGTTCACATACCTCACGGGGATCACTCAACACTCGGCCGAAAATATATTTTTGTGGATCACTCGAGAGCGGCATGGAACTTACTCCTACCATAGGCTTGCCAAGCAATCAATCCTCCTCCTTTTTAACTTACATACATTTGTAAATATCAAGAGGACTTTGTGGGTTAAGGGTTAGGCTTGGGTTAAAGGTAGGTGGTTGGGTTGGTGGTTAGTGGTTAGTAGGAAAAGGGCGAAAAGCGTAACAAGTGTCGGTTTTCGTATGACTTTCTATTTTTGCAATTTTTATTTTGATGAAGCTATTTATTCAAAAAAGTTATTTTTGATGAACTTTTTTTGTTTATTTTCTTTTGCTTCATCATCAACACCCATAAGAGTTTTTTTTTTTTTTTTTTTTTTTTTTTTTGAGAAAAGTCATATAAAGAACCGAACTTGTTACTAAAACAAAGGGTTAAAAATGAAAAAGGTTTTGGTGGGTAAAAAGGGTGTTTGGTTTGGGTTATGAAATGAAAAGGTTTAGGCTCAAAGGGGCTAACTAGGGGGATTTTGGATAGGTGGTAAAAAAAAAAAAATAATGTTGTAGAAATAAAAAGGGTTAGTCCTAATGCCTCCATCATTTACTTACTCGGGTTTAAGTTGGTAAGGATTGGGAATGTATCGTCATGGCAAGTTCTAGAGTCGTAAGAACCAAGCGGCTATTCACACAAGAAACGAAAATGAGCATTTAGTAAAATGATATGTAAAGGCTCAAAACTCACTTTTGTGGGAATGGGTTTTTATGTGATCAAATATATATAATTAAATTTTAACTGAGCTTGTCATGCCTTTTCATAATTTTCTTATGTTGGTTCTTTTTATCACGACGCTATCGGTTGTAAATTTGTAAAAATATAACCTTTTTAGAACTTGAATTTCCCGAGTTAAACCTAGACAAGTAAAAGAAAAATGAAAATTATTTTTGAAAAAATTTGGGGTGATTAGCGATTCCAATAGAGTTTTGTGTAAGGCTTGTATTTAGGACTTGCGAGATTCAAGGTTTTAGCATCCCCCCACACTTAAATTACACATTGTCCTCAATGTGTCCCAAAAATAAGTTTTTAGGTTGATTGAATGTGTAAAAATGTGTAAAAAGGAAAAATTTTGTGTTACTGGCTACCTGGACACGACCCCGTGTTGAGTGAACACGACCCCGTGTTTAAGTGCCAGTAACGAAAACTTACAGAAGGTGAGCACAGGGGCGTGTTGGCTGGACACGACCCCGTGTCTGTCAAGGTCTGCAGAAATAAAACAATCAGCAGGTTCAGGGTAGTGAGCACGGGGGCGTGTTGGCTGGACACGGCCCCGTGTGGACAGTCTGCAAAGTTGAAAAACAGGTTTCTTTCGTCGGTTTTCCTGTCCCGGCTTTAGTAGTACCAACGTTTAGCACTCTAAGCCTCGTATGTACCTGCTTATTCAGTAGACACCATACCATACCATAGCAAACATCCTACTTTTACCAATATTCAACATCCATGTCAAAGTTAAAAGAAAAAAATGCAGAAAATAAAAGAAGTTAGGGAAAGTAAATTGTTCAACACTTGGCACGCAGGCCACCAATTGTTCAAGAGTGGAAAGGGTTAACCTGTGAAATCTTCAACCAACCTTCTCTTCCTCCGCTCCTTCCCGCCTACTCCATGGCATCGTCATCGTCATCGTCATCATCATCATCATCATCATCATCATCATCATCACCATCCCCTCCATGGCGTGCAATGTGGTCTCGTATATATCCAACATCATCTTGAATATCAGATATGTTTCTTTAAATAGCTCTGACCCGGTGGTAGGTGTTGCTCGCCATGTTGTAAGTGTTCCTGGTGCACATAAGGTTTTCCTGCAACAAATCATGCAAACTTTGGAAATTAGGAAAACCGCCTCCGGAGGAGGATGATTGGCCCGGATCACCGTGGGGTTGGTATTGGTACTGATGATGTTGCGGAGCTTGGAGGACAAGCGCTTCTTGCGGGTTCCATGCATAACCTTGCATCCTTTGAAAGGTTACCGTCCCGTCTTCTGCCTCATAAATCAGGTTCATTAAGCGGCATATGTGTATATCCACCGTACCCGACCATGGGCTCCTCTCAAATGACCTAGGTATGTGGGCGAAGTGCTTGATGAGACGGTACACCCACCCCCCAAAGAAGATGGGAGTCGGTGCACTAGCAAGGCGGTTGTGATGCATGTTTCAGAGCATGAGGAACGGAACATCGAGCGGCCTGCGGTTGTGGATGCAGTGGAGGACAACCAAATCTCTTAACCCAACGACGCCACTACTTTCATGCCTTTGGCTAAGAGAGTAGCCGAGGAGCCTATGAATGTATCTGTATAACGGATCCCTCAACTTCGTGCTCTTAGTGCTGCTCGGATTGTAGTACCCTTCACCAATCTGAGCCCAAATGGCTTGGCGTTCGTTTTCACCTATTTCTCTCATTCCTCCAATATTTTCTTTGTTTCCCGCATCCTCTTCCGCATACAACCCGACAATCGATCCAAACTGAGCCATAGAGATCGAATATTTCGTTCCGCCACATCGGAATGCTACCCCGTCATTGTCGAACGGGTCGCACCTCGAGTTGAATGTGAATGTGCTATAGAACTCCAATGTGCTATAGTTAGCATAGTCGGCGTACCATGGCTCTTCCTTATAAATTTTTCGTTGATTTGTTCGTCCCTGGTTGCCTCCAAAGCTGGGTCTTCTAAGCGCGAAAGATGATCTGCTGCAGTGTTTTCTGCTCCTCTTTTGTCTCTGATTTCAATGTCGAATTCTTGGAGGAGTAGAATCCACCTAATCAAACGTGGTTTTGCGTCCTGCTTCTTGAAGAGATATCGAATGGCTGCATGATCTGTATAGACTATAGTTTTAGAAACAACAAGATAAGAACGAAATTTATCAAAAGCAAATACCACAGCTAGTAATTCTTTTTCAGTTGTTGTGTAATTTTCTTGTGCATCATTAAGTGTTTTACTAGCATAATAAATTGGGTGGAAATGCTTTTCTTTTCTTTGTCCCAAGACAGCTCCAACTGCAAAGTCACTAGCATCACACATGATTTCGAAAGGAAATTTCCAATCAGGCGCTATCATGATAGGTGCGTTGACTAACATCTCTTTTAAGGTTAGAAATGCTTGGTTGCAATCCTTGTCAAAGATGAAAGGGGCATCTTTTTCAAGTAATTTTGTTAGAGGCATTGAGATTTTTGAAAAGTCTTTGATAAACCGTCTATAAAATCCGGCATGTCCTAGGAAACTTCTGATAGCTCTTTCGGAGGATGGAGGTGGTAATCTAGAAATGGTATCTATTTTGGCTCGATCCACCTCCATTCCTTCGCTCGAGATCTTGTGACCGAGTACTATTCCCTCCGTTACCATGAAATGGCACTTTTCCCAATTAAGGGCGAGGTTAGTTTCCTCACATCGGGATAGCATTCGTTCAAGGTTATCGAGGCATTGGTCGTATGAATCCCCAAAGATAGAAAAGTCGTCCATGAAGACTTCCATCGTTTTTTCTATCATGTCATGGAAGATGGCTACCATGCAACGTTGGAATGTTGCTGGGGCATTACATAGACCAAACGGCATGCGTCGATAGGCAAAAGTTCCATAGGGACATGTGAAAGTTGTCTTTTCTTGGTCTTCGGGTGCTATCGGGATTCGAAAGTAACCTGAAAAACCATCCAAGAAACAGTAAAATTTATGACCGGATAATCTTTCTAACATTTGATCAATGAAGGGCAACGGAAAGTGATCTTTCCTTGTTGCTTCATTTAATCGTCTATAATCTATACAGACTCTCCATCCTGTGATGGTTCTCGTTGGTATTAGTTCATTCTTTTTGTTAGTTATTACCGTCATACCTCCTTTCTTTGGAACTACTTGGACGGGACTCACCCAAGGACTATCGGAGATAGGGTAGATAAGTCCGGTGTCAAGTAGTTTGATGACCTCGTTTTTAACCACTTCTTGAACATTTGGATTTACTCGACGTTGTGGTTGTATAACCGATTTGTAGTCATCATTCATCAAAATTTTGTGTGTGCACATAGAAGGACTAATTCCTTTTATGTCTACAAGTTTCCAAGCTATTGCATTTTTATGTTTTTTCAGAAGACTAATTAATTTTTCTTTTTCTAAGCTATCTAATTTAGATGAAATAATTACAGGTAGATTACCCTCTTTGTCTAGAAAAGCATATTCCAAACCTTTTGGAAGTTCTTTGAGCTCAAGTGGTGGGTCTTTAGGAGACTCCTTATTTGGTTGCTCATTTCGATTAAGAACTTTAAAAGTTTGTTCTATGGCGACCTCTTCTTCAACAAAGTGGTCAATCTCTTCACTTGTATCGGGTGGTTCATCTTCATCTTCAATTAGGGGGTCATTATTGCCGAATGGATATTTCATTGACCGTTTGAGATCGACACTTCTTTTAAATGCCCCTAATTGAAGAGGTAGATTGTTGAACTTCCGGTTTTTCAAAGCTTCATGAGTTTTTACAAATGGTCGTCCCAACACTAGAGGAGCGTCATCGAGGATGACAAAGTCGGTTGGGATTACCATTTGATTTGTTTGAACCAAGACATCCTCAACTATACCGATTGATTTTATTACTTTCCGATTGGATAGAAAAATGGGTATTTGAAGTAGAGAAAAATCACTAATACTTAATTTTTCGAAAATGTAGTTAGGCATTATGTTAACACAAAGATCTTTATCAATTGTGACATTACTAATAAACGAATTTTGAAAGAAACATGGAACCGGTGTAATGTTAATTTCAAATGGGTCTTCTTTTATTAGTGAGGTTTGATCAGTAGTTAACTTAACACTTACCGTTTCGTCAATTTTAGTGTTAGTGTTTAACTCTTTTAAAAACTTAGCATGAGTGGGTACTAAACAATGATTTTCAAAAGAAGGTGACAAGAGATTAATTTCTTCAAAATTAGACTCTTCTTGAATTTTAACGTTGTCGGACTCACCTTTTTCGTTGTTTAACTCATGTGTCGGGTTTTCACTTATTTGTTCTTCAATTTTTACACTTTCAGTTATCTCTTCCTTTTTTAATTCTTCTCTTGCGCGGGACTCCTCTTCCCTTGCGCGAGATTCTCTTATACATCGATCGATAACTCTTATGTGTTCTAATATCCTATCGGTTACTTCGGTTATAGAAAAAGAATCGATATTTTCTAAGCTTGAATCCGGTTGTTCGATCCTTTGTTCCTCATAATACCCATATGAAGTAGATGGTTCACACCATTGTTCTTCATTGTAAGCATATGATGGATAAGGTTCGTAATTTTGTTCTTCATAATACTCATATGAGGTAGGTTGTTCACGCCATGGTTCCTCATAATAAGCATACGAAGGTGGTGGCTCATATCTTGGTTCCTCAAAGTATGAGTATGAAGGCTCATACCTTGGTTCATCAAAATATGAGTATGAGGGAGGAGTGATGTGTGTAAAATGCAACATATAAATTACATCAAATGAGGCATAAAACTAACCCTTTTTAAGTACTAATATTGGAAAAAGAGTGTTTTTGTCTTCCTTTTGTATTTTCAGGATTAAATGAGCTCAAAAACACAAAAGAAGCAAAAAGACAGCTAAATCCAACATAAATACAAGAAAAGGAACATAAGTGGATTGCCCGACCCCTCAACGGCATCTTCCCAAGCAAAATAGAGAAGGCAGAAGACTGAACACGGGCCGTGCTCAGCCAGCACAGGGCCGTGCCCAAGAAGCAGCAGAAAAGACAAACCTATAGAAGCTTCTATTGCCCACCACGGGGCCGTGCCCAGTGAACACGGGGGCGTGCCGAAAGTACAGCAGGCGCATTAATTGTAATTGCGAATTACAATTAATGAGGAGAGAGAGTGTCAGACAGGCACGGGGCCGTGCCCAGCCTTCTGTTCAGCCTATAAATAGGAGTGCTTGGTTTCATTTCAACTCATCCCTTGGCACACCACCTCTCTCACACTTCATCCGCCACCCACCACCATCACAACACCATCATCCACCACCATCATCCATTGTCCATCGTAGAGTGTGTGAGTCGTCTCGGGATCCAAGATTGATCGTAAGAGTTCTTGACAATCAAGGCCATGTTTGCCTAAGTCTCTTACATCACTTGGTGAAGACAAAGTGTCTAGTATAATACTTTTTATTTCTAATCTTTTTCACTTTTTATTTGGTTTTGTATTAATGACTTTAATAACTAGTTACTTATGTTGAAGGTGATCTTTCCTTATCGTTTGTCCGTGGTGTCTTGGCATTATTTTACTGTCTATATAAAATAAAAGATTTTCACCATTCATATCTCCACGGTCTATATGGAGGTATGTTGGCTACCTGGTCGGGGGTTAAGGGAACGGTTTGGTAAAGGTCTTGCCATTGTTCAGCGTTTAGAGATCCTGCAATGGACCTGTGTCAAATTTAGTAGGACCTCCTTCAATGCTTCACGGTATTGGATGGCGGGGGTCCAAACTCTTTGATCCCCTCATAAGTTAACTACTATTAATACTATAACCCGGCTATTTAGGACTGTATCCCTGCTGACTCAGACTACTTAGCCGAGGGTAACGTCACCGCCAAAAGCGGGGCCTACCATAATACTGCATTAATAACTTAATTTATTATCTTCCAATAATCCACCCTTTTAGGATTGTATCCTTGCTGACTCAAACTACTGGGGTGAGGGTAACGTCACCTTCAAAAGAGGGGCCTACTACAATAACTAAGATAATCTCTTAATTATGTGCAAAAGTGCGGAAATAATCAAAGGTTATACTAGATACGAGTCGGAACCAAGTGATTCATCTTGTCTATATGTTTTTCTTTTATTTTCAGCATTTTAGTTAGTTTTTATTTTTTAGTTTAAAAACATTTTTCTAAACTTTTTATTTTGATTAGACGTTGAGGATAAACCGGTACTAAAAGCTCTTGTGTCCTTGGACGACCTTGGTATCTTACCAACACTATACTACGCCCACGATGGGTGCACTTGCCCATATGTGTGTTTAGTGTTAGTAAATATCGTGTTTTATAAATTTAAAACTTGGCTAAAATAAGTGTTAAAGGGGCTTAAAATATACACATAATATATATAACACTTTATTGCACATCAAGTTTTTGGCGCCGTTGCCGGGGACACAAGGATTTTAAGAAAGTTAGGAATCAACGGCCTAATCATCTTTTATTTTTCTTTTTTTTTTAGGATTTTTCTTAGTTTTTTCAGCTTCTGCAGAGCTCAGCACGGGCCGTGCCCGGTCAGACACGGGCCGTGCCCAGCATCATCACAGGCAGTTTTGATTTTCTGAGTTACAGAGAGCTGAACACGGGGCCGTGTCGGTGCAACACGGGGTCGTGTCCAACTCCCAGTAACAGGGATCCAGAAATCAATCACTGTGCCTCTGACCACGGGGCCGTGGTGAATATTCTGACCAACGTTCTTTTCTGTTTTTATTGCAGGACTTGGAACCTAGGCGCCACATTTGAACCTCCTACATAGTGCATGAGCTCCAGTTCTAGTATAGACATAAAAGAACCTATAGAAGAACCCGAACGCTTTCTCAGAAAAAGACTTAAAGCCAAAAATCAAGAGAAAGTTTCGGGGGACCTACTTCTAATGGCGGACCAACGTACCCTCATGGATTACCTACGGCCCACCGTAGGCAATCTCGGCGCCGCTATCAATGCACCAAATGTCGAAGCCAATAACTTCGAACTTCGGCCGCATTTGATACAAATGCTCCAAAACTCCGCAACCTTCCACGGGCTTGCGGACGAGGATCCTCATCTACATATTACTAACTTCTTAGAAATATGTGATACCTTTCGGATCAATGGAGCATCAAATGACGCCATCCGCCTTCGGATGTTTCCATTTTCACTAAAAGACCGAGCTAAGGCTTGGCTTAACACCATCCCAGTTGGATCGGTAAACACTTGGGATGAACTTGCCCAAAAAATTTTATATAAGTATTTCCCTCCTGCTAAAACGGCTAAATTAATGACTGAAATTAACACATACTCACAAGAGGATGGGGAATCCTTATATGAAACTTGGGAAAGGTTCAAGGAGCTTCTAAGAAAGTGTCCTCATCACGGTCTGGCGGTGTGGCAACAAGTATCCACTTTCTACAATGGGTTGTTGCCACACACAAGACAAACACTTGACTCAAGCTCCAGGGGACTTTTAGGTAATCGTCGCCCAAATGAAATATATAACCAAATTGAGGAAATTGCTCAAACCAATTTTCAATGGCACACTCCTCGAGGTAATAAATCTATTGCCCCGGGCGCCCATAAGGTTGATGAAAGCACTTCTTTACAAGCCCAAATCGAGGCCCTCTCTTCAAAAATCAAAAAGCTAGAAATGACAAAAAAGGCCTCGGTTATGGCTTGTGAAGGGTGTGGTGGGTCACATGAAAATTGGAGTTGTATGAAAGAATTAGATGAACAAACAGAAACGGTAAACTACATTGATAATAGACCTAGGCCGTCGGGTCCTCCAACGGGTACCTACAACCAAGGATGGCGTAACCACCCAAACCTTGGTTGGAGAGATCCCGACAATAGTAGTAACCAACAAAACCAACGAACTAATTTTCAACAACCACAAAATTTCTCTCAACAACAAGGTGGAAGAGAAAGGCTTGAAGATACTGTATCTCGCCTCATCTCTGACACTGAAAAGAAAAACTTGGATCGATTTCAACAATTGGAATCGAATTTTAGAAATCAACAAGCTAGCATTCAAAACGTTGAAAAACAATTAAATCAACTAGCTCAAAATTTCTCCGAGAGACCACAAGGCGCGTTACCTAGTAATACCGAAACCAACCCGAAGGCACAAGTACATCTCATCACATTAAGAAATCGAACCGTGGGTCCCGAGGATGCTCCATTGCCGCCAAATGAAAGAAGCCATTCTAGCCAGCCTGTGACTCCTCCTGCGCCAGAAAAGGCTTCTCTACCAACTCAAGAGCCCACCAAGACTCCTCCAATCCCGTACCCCGGTAGGTTAAATCGTCAAAAGACCGATGAGCAATTCGCTAAATTTGAAAATTTACTAAAACAATTGCATGTTAATATTCCTTTTATCGAGGTCCTAACCCAAATGCCTAAATACGCAAAATTTATGAGGGATTTCCTCACAAACAAAAGGAAAATTGAATCATTGCAATTAGTTAACTTAGGCGAAGAATGCTCCGCCTTAGTGCTCAACAAACTTCCACAAAAGAAAATCGATCCCAGGAGTTTCACAATTCCTTGCTCGATTGGGGAATCTCCCGTTCGTAATGCATTAGCCGATCTTGGGGCTAGCATTAACCTCATGCCCACATCAATGTTCAAACGACTCGGCTGTAACACCTGTGCCTCCACGGCCATCAAACAAAGACCGAACCAATGAAATATTGTATTTCATACTTTGGATTTGTATTAATATGTGTATCATTTGCACATATCGATTCTTATTCGATTTCAAACTCTAAATCGCTTTCTGGAAGGTTATACGCGCACCAATGCGTAAATATAACCAGTTTAATGCAACAAACACTCCGGAATAGTGACATTGGCTTGACATACCTTAAACAACCTTTACATAACTTAGAAATAAGTTTTGAAGGCTTTGGTATGGCAAAAAAATCAAGTTTAATCGCTTACAGGGACTAAAGTTGACGAACTGCGAAAGTATGCCAATTTGAACTGTAACAGACCTTCCGGAACATGACCATAAGTTAAACATACCATAAATATCCTTCACATAGTTTAGAAATAGGCTTTGAGGTGTTAGGTATGCTAAAATAAACTTTTGTGTCATTCAGGGACTAAAAGTGTCAAAAAGTGCACAAGTTTGCATTTTTACGCATAACTTACGTTCTGAATACATCCGGACACCCAAAAATTTATGTAAGCATGACTACATTATATTTTAGTGTTCGCTTTAAGAAAAATCCATTCGTTGCGTCATTTGGATCGTTTTTCGCGCTTATGCGCATTCCGTCGTAATTAAGCGAACATCGCGTTCGTACGACCAAACGAACCATCACCCGGCATATTTTTGAACATGTTTCATGTCCACAATGTTTAGGCAACATTTTAGGGCCTTAAAGTTGGCTTTACGGGCCTTAGAAGTGTCGGAAAAGGCCTTAAACACGTGCAGGGACTGAAACTGTCATTTCTGAAACAAGTTTGCTGATCAGACAGGCCAAAGCGGCCCGCATTGTGTTTGCTTGAATCTAAAGCGGGCCGCATGGCACCTTCAGACCAGATTCAATGTTTGTTTTTGCAACTTGCAGCTGATTAAACCCCATCCACATGTTTTAAACTTGCCTAATCAGCAAGATAAGATCAAGATTTAGCCACCACAACATTCCAACACATGTACGGCCTTGATCGTTTCCCCTTTTCCAAGAAACGATCTCAACGGTTACCCGAATACTATAAATACCCCACCCCCCATTACTTCAAATGCACTAGAATTCTGATTTTAGAAACTCTAAGTTGAAACCATTGTTTCATACCTGAGATTCTCGAATCGGGATTAGCATTCGGGGACCCTGGGTAAGTATTCTTTCGTTCTTTTCCTTATTTTACTGCTTTTCGAGTCAGAAAGTCAAACTTTGTTTGACTTTCAGCGTTGACCAGTAATGGTCAATGCGAAGTTCGTTTGAACTTCGCAACGTGAGTGTAATCACGTTGGTCATAGTCCCTTGGGACTATGCCCACTGATTACCACGTTGTCTAGAGTCGTAGGGTAGGCGATCTGATAAATCGCCTATACCTTCGAACTCGACCCATTTGGTCGATCATTAGGATCCGACCAAATACATTAGGTGACCATAGTAGGTAGGGAATAACCTTCCGAGGTTATACCCTATGGTCACATCGTTTAAGTAGTTGTATGATAGGTAGTTTATATGCCTTAGGTAAATTACCAGAATACCCTTTTCATGTATAATTGGTAATTAAGCATATGTAACCTAAACTTTTGTCACATAACTGATTAAGTAACATGTTTAGGCATATAACACTTGTCATAGGACTAGTTAGGCGGTCCGAACGCGTTTCACGCGAACGACGCGTTAAAGTAGCATAAGCTACCTAAACAGGTCGTAATGGGCCGCGGTGGGTCGATAGCACTTAGGTTTGGTTTCATTGTAGTATGTAGGTCTTGTTAAACCATATCATATGAGTTCCAAAACTCGTTTGGTTTACCAAGCCTCATCCTATCCGATCTCCCGATTTAGATCCGGTTTATTTATATAGTTTTAGATTGCCGATTGATTCCGTGCTCCCTCAAGCTTTGTTTGGTTGTTGTTCAAGACCTCCAAGCATTCTCAGGCGAGTACATTCTTCCCCTATTTTACTGTTTTCAACTGTTTTGGGGTGACTCATATGTGCTAAATGTTTTCGATGTTATAACGATGGTTTCAAAAACAATTAAGACGATTTATACAAAAACTAATAACGATTTCATAAAGTGAACAAACTTGTTGGTTGTAGTTACATAACAAATGACATTCATTAGCTATGATCAAGCCGACCAGTATTAGGTTATGGTACCATAGGATCTGACAAATCCCGTTATTTACTACTCCCGTGGTTATGTGTGGGCAATGGTAGGTAGCGACTGAATCTGAAACATTAACTTACCCTATGGAGGTTTGTTAATGCGAAAACGAGAAGCTGCGATTGATGAGTCACGAAGGTTTGGATGTTATTAGCGAGACGACCACATAAGTAGTTTCACGACCTAAAACGAATTAAACGATTAACGATAGGGTTTTCACACGATGTTTTAACGATTGGGTAACGATTGGCTTCAAAGCGATATACGATTGGGTTTTGTTTACATATTACATGTTTTACATTGGGCATGAACATTACTTTGGTGGTTTGGTTTGGATTAAGTGATTAAGTAACAATGCGTGTGTAATATGATACAAGCATGGTGGATACGCCGCTGGTACTTCCTATATATAAGTGTTTGTATGGTATTACATATTGTAGTGTTATTTGAATCATTTCAGCTCGAGACATAGAACATTTTATACAAGTAACATACTTTTCACAAGACATTTATTTACAAACAACTTATCTTATACAAACTCATTATTACATGGTTATTCATTTAATCATGCATTATTCTCTTAGTTATACATATCACCTGAACTTATCATTGTTTTTCCAAATAATTTACTAAAACAAATGTTTTCGGGTTAAGAGTCATGGCTACGAGGTTTTACAAATTATAACCCGCTTAATTCGAGTTGGTTAATTAAGTTGCAATATTATACTCTTTTCAAAACAAGGTTTTTAAATAAAGTATTGCAACATCTAAACTAGCCATGATTTCGACACTCCTACAAAACCTATGTACTCGCCAGCATTTCTTTGCTGACCTCGTTTTCACATATGTTTCAGGTATTGTTGAATGGTATCGATTGATAAGATGCATGCTCACATAGGACTGGACAAGGCCTTAGTGACTAAATAACAATGATAGATTACGTTTAAATTGTGTATTTAGATTTCCAAACGATGTAATTGTTCAATGATTAATAAAATGAAACACTTTTGATATCCATGGTTATGAAACATTAATTCTGTTGCAACACGCCCCGATGTTTCCGCCATGTTTTGTATGTTCCACGTGGTCGGGGTGTGACAGAAAAGATGGTATCAGAGCCAATGGTTATAGGGAATTAGGTTATTAGTAATTAGTAATGCTTTGACCTAGTCTATAACCTTCTTAGGACCCTAACGCGAGTTTACTTGCGTTTAGTCATAAAACAATACCGTCACTTATCCTTAGGTGACAACCACAACAAGAACACAATTTTCGAATCCGCTTTGAAAACTAATCATCCGTTCTAGGATGATTGATTACAAGGTTTTGAACCCTCTGTTATATGGTTTTGAACCCCTTTAAGTTTTCAAAATCTCGTCAAAGTTTGAGTCTAAATAATGTGAACACGTGCAAACTGGAAGGGTGAATGCCTGTATTCTGGGTTTTCTGTCTAGGCAAGCACTTCGTATACATCTCATCAGACGCGAGACCAGTTGTGCTTACCTGGGAATTCTTGGGATGAGTGTTCACTTATAGGCGAGCATGTCTTCGCGATACATTATTTTTACCCATTTACTTTGATTAGTTCCGTGTGTCGTTTGTTGCTTAGTAGTAACAAACAAATGACCACTATCCTTGCTTTCATCAGATTTGTTTCATCTCATTCATTTCGTCTAAACCTCTCACTCGTTTCATTTCATGTTTTCCTCTTTTAGACAATGCCTCCTCGACGCGATGATCGAACCGATGCTCGGACTTTCACTATTGAAGAACTCGCAGCTCTGATCTCTCAGCAGGTGGCTGCTGTGGTTCCCGGGGTTGTAACCCAAGTCCACGAGATATACAACAACGGCAACAATAACAACAACAATAACGCGCAGTGTAAATACAAGGATTTTAACCAAGCTAAACCACTCAAGTTTAGTGGTTCTGAAGGAGCGACTGGGCTTCTTCAATGGTTCGAGAGCATTGAGAATACTTTCCGCCACGTGCAGTGTCCTGACAATCGCAGGGTCGAGTTTTCTTCGAGTGTGTTTCAGAAGAGGGCTCTTACATGGTGGAACGGGATTATGAGGGATCGTGGTGCAGAAGTTGCTCTAGCACAGACGTGGGCTGAACTCAGGGCCCTTATGATGAGGGAATTCTGTCCTCGTCATGAGCAGCGAGCTTTGGAGAAGGAATTTGATGAGTTGAAGCAAGATAGTGGTGAGCACAGGGCGTATACTGATAGGTTTGAGGAGTTGAGTCTGCTTTGCCCGAGAATGGTTACCCCACTTGACATAGCTATCGAAAGGTACATCGACGGCCTACCTGACTCGGTACAAGACATCCTTACTGGTAGTAGCCCTGCCACACTTCGTCAAGCGATCGAGTTAGCTGCGACATTAACTGAGTCGCAGATTCGGAAGAATAAACTACACAGAAAGGGTGACAAGGGTAAGAAGCAGGGGTCTGACAAGGAGGATAGCAAGAAAGATCAAAACAAGAAGGGTAAGGAAGGTGAGACTTCGAAGAAATCAAAGAAGCGGAAGGGTGCCCAAAACTTTGCTGTTACAGCACAGACTGCTCAGAACTTGCAGAACCTACCGGCTCAGCCACTTGCAAAGAAGGCATATGCTGGTGCCGCACCACATTGTGCCCGTTGCAACGGTCATCACGTTGCACAACGAGGTTGCAAGAAATGCACAACATGTGGTAGACTTGGGCATTTGGCCAATATTTGTCGTCTGGGACAAAATCAAGCTGTTCAGGTTCAAGCTCCGGTTCAAGGGAATGCAGCGAGATTTCCACTGGGTTCATGTTTCAACTGCGGAGAGATTGGTCACTTCCGCCCCAACTGCCCGAGACTGGGGAATGCAAATGCTGATGCAAACCCGAATGCGAATGTCATTGTGAATCCAGCACGTGGTCGAGTGTTTAACATCAATGAGGCAATCGATGATGAAGGAGTGAACTTTTAGTATTTTGTGATTTCCTCTGGTTGTTATCTTGTAACATTTAAAGACAATGCGGTTGTTATATAAATAAAAATTTGTGGTTTTTATTTTTAACTAATGCAATTGTATGAATGTTTGATCCAACCTTGTGATGTCAACACAAAGACAAAAACTACTCGTGTGGTTCTGTCATTTTTACGATCACTTGAGATCTCCCTAAGAACCTCAAACGCTAGTTTCTTCTAAATCTAAAGTATCTTATCATCTTGCACCGTTCGAGATGCAAGAATTATCAAAACAACTTCAAGAGTTGTCTGATAAAGGATTCATCCATCCGAACTTTTCACCTTGGAGAAACTCCTGTTCTCCTTGTGAAAAGAAAAATGGATCCTTTCGAATGTATATCGAGTAACGTAAGCCTAGTAAGCTTACCATCAAGAATCGATATCCCCCTACCTTAAATCAACGATTTCTCCGATCAACTGCATAGCGTTTCATGCTTTTCCAAGATCGATTTGCGTTATGGGTATCATCAACTTCGTATTCTCGAAGAAGATATTCCCAAAACGGCTTTCAACACGAAGTATGGCCATTAAGAGTTTACAGTCATGCCTTTTGGGTTGACAAATGCTCCAGCCATCTTCATGGACTTAATAAATAAAGTCTGCAAGCCTTATTTGGATCAGTTCGTCATTGTTGTTATTGATGACATCTTGGTCTATTCATATCCCGAGCCGATAACGATCAACACCTTCGTCGATATCGAATCCCTGATTGAATTCCTTGTACACCTTAAAATGTACATTACAACTCAATTAGGACAAACCGAATTCCTTTTAAGATCTTCCTATCTTCATAGTTAGATTCTTGAAAATATTTAAAGTGCCAAATGAAATCCACGGATTGGATTCCTAGTGTGCTTTAAATACCCATCTCCAAAGATAACAAATTAAACAATTATACGATTAAACGATTTTCCGATTTAACGATTATACGAATAAGCGATTATGCGACTATGTGGTTAAGTGTTATGTGTTCTCCTCTATGTTTTTGTGTGATCCGATTTTCAAATCCTCATAGAATCTTTCATATCTTCATATGAGAGATTCGTAGCAGGATATTCAAAAGGTACTACCTTCAATCCTTAATGGGCTTCTATGTAATAGTTAAGACCCTTGGATTATATAGTACCACTCCAGACTCTTTTTAGTGGTCTAGTCAAAAGATTGTTTCACAATTTGGTTAAAGAACGACATCTAGTGATGTAGCTGGACAGACTCCTTGATAGTCTATTTAGATCATTTATTGATTTAGTCTAAGGGACTCTATGGCGGTCTAGTCACACTCATCACAGGTTTGTTCATTTGGTTTTCCCCTACACATTATAAAATAGACTGTGTGAACTGTGCAAGGAATTGTCTGATTATGGACGCGTACATAATTATGAAATTTAGTGCACAGAAAACCAGCAAGTTACTGTGTAAGAACCGATAGTGACAACAATAACAAAATGAGAACGATGTAATAGAGGTACGGTGGACGCACCAATGACGCTTCATATACTTGTATATAAGTATCCCTCTTACATTGCAATCATGATGTTATTAAAGTTACTAGAAGTTCAGAACCCTAACCAATGTTGTTTGATCTTTTCAACTTCATATTTTCAAGCTCTCACAAGTTTCCTCTAAATAAATTTCGGGACGAAATTTCCTAAAGTAGGGGAGACTGTAACACCTGTGCCTCCACGGCCATCAAACAAAGACCGAACCAATGAAATATTGTATTTCATACTTTGGATTTGTATTAATATGTGTATCATTTGCACATATCGATTCTTATTCGATTTCAAACTCTAAATCGCTTTCTGGAAGGTTATACGCGCACCAATGCGTAAATATAACCAGTTTAATGCAACAAACACTCCGGAATAGTGACATTGGCTTGACATACCTTAAACAACCTTTACATAACTTAGAAATAAGTTTTGAAGGCTTTGGTATGGCAAAAAAATCAAGTTTAATCGCTTACAGGGACTAAAGTTGACGAACTGCGAAAGTATGCCAATTTGAACTGTAACAGACCTTCCGGAACATGACCATAAGTTAAACATACCATAAATATCCTTCACATAGTTTAGAAATAGGCTTTGAGGTGTTAGGTATGCTAAAATAAACTTTTGTGTCATTCAGGGACTAAAAGTGTCAAAAAGTGCACAAGTTTGCATTTTTACGCATAACTTACGTTCTGAATACATCCGGACACCCAAAAATTTATGTAAGCATGACTACATTATATTTTAGTGTTCGCTTTAAGAAAAATCCATTCGTTGCGTCATTTGGATCGTTTTTCGCGCTTATGCGCATTCCGTCGTAATTAAGCGAACATCGCGTTCGTACGACCAAACGAACCATCACCCGGCATATTTTTGAACATGTTTCATGTCCACAATGTTTAGGCAACATTTTAGGGCCTTAAAGTTGGCTTTACGGGCCTTAGAAGTGTCGGAAAAGGCCTTAAACACGTGCAGGGACTGAAACTGTCATTTCTGAAACAAGTTTGCTGATCAGACAGGCCAAAGCGGCCCGCATTGTGTTTGCTTGAATCTAAAGCGGGCCGCATGGCACCTTCAGACCAGATTCAATGTTTGTTTTTGCAACTTGCAGCTGATTAAACCCCATCCACATGTTTTAAACTTGCCTAATCAGCAAGATAAGATCAAGATTTAGCCACCACAACATTCCAACACATGTACGGCCTTGATCGTTTCCCCTTTTCCAAGAAACGATCTCAACGGTTACCCGAATACTATAAATACCCCACCCCCCATTACTTCAAATGCACTAGAATTCTGATTTTAGAAACTCTAAGTTGAAACCATTGTTTCATACCTGAGATTCTCGAATCGGGATTAGCATTCGGGGACCCTGGGTAAGTATTCTTTCGTTCTTTTCCTTATTTTTACTGCTTTTCGAGTCAGAAAGTCAAACTTTGTTTGACTTTCAGCGTTGACCAGTAATGGTCAATGCGAAGTTCGTTTGAACTTCGCAACGTGAGTGTAATCACGTTGGTCATAGTCCCTTGGGACTATGCCCACTGATTACCACGTTGTCTAGAGTCGTAGGGTAGGCGATCTGATAAATCGCCTATACCTTCGAACTCGACCCATTTGGTCGATCATTAGGATCCGACCAAATACATTAGGTGACCATAGTAGGTAGGGAATAACCTTCCGAGGTTATACCCTATGGTCACATCGTTTAAGTAGTTGTATGATAGGTAGTTTATATGCCTTAGGTAAATTACCAGAATACCCTTTTCATGTATAATTGGTAATTAAGCATATGTAACCTAAACTTTTGTCACATAACTGATTAAGTAACATGTTTAGGCATATAACACTTGTCATAGGACTAGTTAGGCGGTCCGAACGCGTTTCACGCGAACGACGCGTTAAAGTAGCATAAGCTACCTAAACGGGTCGTAATGGGCCGCGGTGGGTCGATAGCACTTAGGTTTGGTTTCATTGTAGTATGTAGGTCTTGTTAAACCATATCATATGAGTTCCAAAACTCGTTTGGTTTACCAAGCCTCATCCTATCCGATCTCCCGATTTAGATCCGGTTTATTTATATAGTTTTAGATTGCCGATTGATTCCGTGCTCCCTCAAGCTTTGTTTGGTTGTTGTTCAAGACCTCCAAGCATTCTCAGGCGAGTACATTCTTCCCCTATTTTACTGTTTTCAACTGTTTTGGGGTGACTCATATGTGCTAAATGTTTTCGATGTTATAACGATGGTTTCAAAAACAATTAAGACGATTTATACAAAAACTAATAACGATTTCATAAAGTGAACAAACTTGTTGGTTGTAGTTACATAACAAATGACATTCATTAGCTATGATCAAGCCGACCAGTATTAGGTTATGGTACCATAGGATCTGACAAATCCCGTTATTTACTACTCCCGTGGTTATGTGTGGGCAATGGTAGGTAGCGACTGAATCTGAAACATTAACTTACCCTATGGAGGTTTGTTAATGCGAAAACGAGAAGCTGCGATTGATGAGTCACGAAGGTTTGGATGTTATTAGCGAGACGACCACATAAGTAGTTTCACGACCTAAAACGAATTAAACGATTAACGATAGGGGTTTCACACGATGTTTTAACGATTGGGTAACGATTGGGTAAACGATTGGCTTCAAAGCGATATACGATTGGGTTTTGTTTACATATTACATGTTTTACATTGGGCATGAACATTACTTTGGTGGTTTGGTTTGGATTAAGTGATTAAGTAACAATGCGTGTGTAATATGATACAAGCATGGTGGATACGCCGCTGGTACTTCCTATATATAAGTGTTTGTATGGTATTACATATTGTAGTGTTATTTGAATCATTTCAGCTCGAGACATAGAACATTTTATACAAGTAACATACTTTTCACAAGACATTTATTTACAAACAACTTATCTTATACAAACTCATTATTACATGGTTATTCATTTAATCATGCATTATTCTCTTAGTTATACATATCACCTGAACTTATCATTGTTTTTCCAAATAATTTACTAAAACAAATGTTTTCGGGTTAAGAGTCATGGCTACGAGGTTTTACAAATTATAACCCGCTTAATTCGAGTTGGTTAATTAAGTTGCAATATTATACTCTTTTCAAAACAAGGTTTTTAAATAAAGTATTGCAACATCTAAACTAGCCATGATTTCGACACTCCTACAAAACCTATGTACTCGCCAGCATTTCTTTGCTGACCTCGTTTTCACATATGTTTCAGGTATTGTTGAATGGTATCGATTGATAAGATGCATGCTCACAAAGGACTGGACAAGGCCTTAGTGACTAAATAACAATGATAGATTACGTTTAAATTGTGTATTTAGATTTCCAAACGATGTAATTGTTCAATGATTAATAAAACGAAACACTTTTGATATCCATGGTTATGAAACATTAATTCTGTTGCAACACGCCCCGATGTTTCCGCCATGTTTTGTATGTTCCACGTGGTCGGGGTGTGACATCGGCCTAGGAACAACAAGCCCTACAAAGATGAGCATACAACTCGCCGACAGATCCGTCAAATTTCCACAAGGTGTCGCTGAAAATTTGTTAGTAAAAGTTGACAACTTCGTTTTCCCTACCGATTTTGTCATCCTAGACATGGAGGAAGACACCGATGTCCCTCTCATCCTCGGGAGGCCATTTCTAGCGGCCGCCCAAGCGGTGGTAGACATGAATGACGGAACGTTAACATTGAAGTTTGGGGATAAGGAGGTGAAGTTTGAATGTGGAAAAAGAATTGAGGACGAAGACCCGGTCAACTACATGCAGGTCATAGACTCAAGCTTGGATGATGCTCTCCGACGGTGTAACATGGGATGCAATACATCCCACTTGGGTGACATATGACCGGCTTTGGGTCTAGCCAATGACCCTTCTAAACGTGGCGCACCACGGAGGCATTCCGCGGAACTATCCTTAGTTTAATTTAGATTAATTTTTATGCTTTCTAGTTAGTTTTAATTTTCAGGAATAAAACACACTCATGGTGGAAAGGGATGAAAAGGGGAACGAGAAAAAAATGACCTCATTGTTGATGCACAAGAATGTCTGTTGACTGCATCTTCATCAAGTCTTAAATCAAGAAAGTCAAGATTGGATCTTAAAAGTCAAGATTAGGGTTTTTAGGGTTGATTTCGCTTTAATGTACATGATGTTAGATGGGATTTCGCTTTAAGGTACATGTTGATTTCGCTTTAATGTACTTGACATATAAGCGAAATCAGATTCATGTTGATTTCGCTTATATGGCTTGACATTGAAGAGAAATTAACATTAGTATAAATACCTAGCATTTGTTCATTCATGGAAACCATTGGAGCGAGACCTGGTCATTGTTGCTGTAACGAAACTCTGTCAAATTGATCTCAGAAAGCAAGAAACGTGAAGGAATTGAATAGGAAAGCTGTTGTAACGTTGCGTATACTGATTCCGCCTTTATACGTGATGATGAACTGCCTTGACTGATCGTTTAGGGTCACAACACGGTCCAACAAGTGGTATCAGAGCTTCAGGATGAGGAGTTCATACTACTACAGCTGAATCTACAAAAATCTCTCATTTCTACTCACTTTCTTTGATACTTTTTCGATTTGAGATAGTTCCTACGGTTAAAATTGTCTAAAATTCAAATATAACGTGTAAAACCAACTAATAACAAACCCTAGAAAGTTTCAGGTTGAAATACGGATTAAAACATGGTGAAATTTGGTTAAAAGGTGATTCCTCTTTTACGTACATAAATAAACTGATTTCGCTTTAACGGACATAATCAATCTAATTTCGCTCATCCGGACAACTGTTGATTTCGCTCCAAAGGACAAAGTCTGATTTCGCTTATACAGACTTTGTGATTTCACTCAAAGGGACATCCTAATTTCGCTTTTAAGGACAACAGTGATTTCGCTTTTGTGTCATCTTAAGTGATTTCGCTTGAGTGAACATTTGTGATTTCGCTTGAGAGGACATTGTTGTTGATTTCGCTCATTAGTCACTATTAGTGATTTCGCTTCAGTGTCAGTGCGTGTTAAAATTTCAAAAATTTGTCTAAGTGTTTGCTGATCTTTCAGGTACATTCAAAATGGATGATATTTTCTTAAACCCATTCAGCGACATGTACGCGTTTGCTGGAAACTCGGGAGATGTTTCATCTACAAGCAATGAGAACGAGAATCCACCGAAAGAGAAGAAAAAGGAAGCTTGGGAATCTGAAAGCGCATTTGGAACGTTCAATAAACCCCCAAAGCTAATGGCTATTGAGGAGTACAGTAGGTGGTCCAGAAAGTTCGAAGGCTGGTTGATGGCATTCGCATTTACTAGCTGGAAAAGTTTGAAAAACGGTTATGCCAGAGGAAAGAAACATGGTGAAACTTTAAGAGCAGCTGAGGAGATTGACTCGTTTGTAGCTGAACAGAAGTGTGTGGCATTGTTATTCCAGTCAGTCCGGGAAGACATTATTGCTTTGATCGACTATTCAAATGCAAAAGATCTTTGGGAAAAGTTAGAAAAGAAATGTATAGGTAGTCAAGAAATTAAGAAAAACAAAAAGAAACTTCTTAGAAAAGAGTTTGATCTATTTGGATGTCTAAAGAATGAGTCAGTTTGTAAAATGATAGAAAGATTTGGTCATCTGAAGCTGGAATTAGTAAGACATGATATCGACATTCCTGAAGAAGATCTTATCGACAAATTGTTCGATTCGTTGCCTGACGAGATGGATTGGAGATATTATGCGCTGATGCTGAAGAATACCATCAAAGAACCAGAAAAGTTGACATTAGATTTGCTGATTGAGAAACTCGAAAGTCATGAGTTGGAGTTGAAGAAGACGTACAAAGTCAATCATTCATCTTACCAGCAGAATTTGGATTTGTATTATCCAAAGAGCATGATGCCAAAAGCAACTTCTCCAAAAACTGCATTTTCTGCTGAAAATGTTTCGACAGCCGGAAAAGAAAATCAAAGTGGTCAAAGCAGTGGAAGTCACAGTGGTTATCACAGTGGATCTTCATCTTCTGGATGTCATTCTGATGCAAAGAATCGTTTTCAATGCAACATCGCAATAGATTTGAAGAA